>LOEQ01006248.1:40992-55687 GCA_001685075.1 Bramus lutescens | reverse complement strand
CTGCAGGCCAGAAGAGGACACCAGACCCCATTACAAATGGTTGTGAGCCACCATAGGGTTGCTGGGAATTGAACTCAGGACCTTTGGAAGAGCAATGCTCTTAACCTCTGAGCCATCTCTCCAGCCCTGTGTTCAAACTTTTTAAGGTACAATGTGAATGTTTGGGAAGAAATATTAACAGTGTATAAAATGGCACTTCCACCCTAGTTGAGGCATATTGACCTCCAGTAGAATCCTCACCCACCCAGGTGAAGCTGTTCTTGACTTGGTTTGTCTTAACATTAGTAAACTAATGGTCAATAGTTTGCTGAACTTCATTCTGTAGTGTTTTACTATGTATGTGTGACACTGAGGATGAGGTTAAGGGCTGGAGTTTGGAAGGCAAATGTGATACTACCAAGCTAAATTCCTAACCCTTTGCAGTTTTTATCTAGAGCTAGGATGTCACTAAGTCACCAAGGGTAGCCTTGAGTTCACTGTGTAGCCTAGACTACCCTGGAATTGAGACCCTCTTGCCTCAGCCTCATGAGTAATTGTGATGCCAGTTTTGTGTCCCCATGACTACCTTTGTATATGATGCTTAAGGCATTTCCCCACAGTTTATGTGATGCTTTCTCCTGTATATGTTTATAACAGTACTGTTCTTGGCTTCTGGGTTTGCTTCCCAGGTCCTTTTCTGCCATAAAAGAAATCCCTCTCAGCCTTCTCTGCTGGCTGAAATGATCCAGCCTTACAAAATATTCCAGTCAGGATTTGACCATAATCCTAGATTTTCTTTGGGTCCCCATAAGATTATCGGTGCCACCAATCAGCAGGAAGTAGCCTAGAAAACTAAGCCCACATTCCCAAAAAATGGATTATGGATGTTTGTCTTTGTTAAGTGTGTTGTTATAAGTTGTTGTGGATAATGGTCAAGGAAAAAGCTAAAGAAAGGACAATTTATTCAGGGTCTTGCTTTGAAAAGAAAAAGGGGGAACTGCTGTGGGATAATACTTTTATACTCTGTAAAGACTGGTCACTCATATTGGTTTATAAAACACTGATTGACCAGTAGCCAGGTAGGAAGTAAGGCAGGGTGACAAAACTAAGAAATTCTGGGAAGAGGAAAGGCAGAGATGAGTCACCAACCAGACACAAAGGAAGCAAGATGAGAAGGCCTCTCTGAGAAAAGCTGCAGGACCAGGTGAGACAGAAATTTCTGTCCACACTTCTCTGGAGTTACATCCATGCCTCAGAGGTAACTGCCTCCTCTCCGTGACACTCCTGCTGTTGCCTTTGTGTGTTACACCAACCCATCTATGATCTATACTGAGGATCCAGGACTCTTGTGCCCCTTGATTGTGGTTTCTGCTTCTGCCAAGGGCTGCTCTTCTTCCCTGGAAAACTCCTGCTTCTTCAGCTCTGCCGCCACTCACACAAAGCAGTAGCCTGAGGTTGCTCAGGTTCTCACCTGAATTGCTCACTGCACCTCCTCCAGCCACCCATGAGAGCACATGAACTGGGTCTGACTCTCCGAGCCATCCTCGCGTTGACTTTCCGTGCCATCCTCAAATTCAGGGGTGCTGTTGCTGACCATTCTCTCTGCCCTGCTTCCTCCTCTGCCTGCCTGCTCAGATCCTCCTGCCTGAGGTCATTCCTCAGCTCTGTCAAAACATCAAGGTCATGGTGTTCTAGGATTGTCTTGACTCCCTTTTCCCTGCCTCTCAGCAGATCTCAGAGTTCAGTAACATCACACATAGACCCTTGACAATACTTGCGGTTCCCTTGCCCTTCATGCTTTTGGTTTCTGGAAAAAAAAAATCTTACCCTTAATGGATCCAATTGTAAGCATCCCACTGTCTCCATTACCCAAAGACAGGCGCACAGGGGCTCTGACTGGTTTCATCATCCGGGTATAAATTAAATATAGTTCAGACAAAATATATGTTTCTATCACATATATATCAATATGTGATATCACATATATATCAACTAATGTAATGGTTCGCCTTAGCTCATAGAATTATATTCTGTGATATGGCTGCTATCATTTGAACTGTGTCACCTGAAGGTATATGTGACAAAAGTCTTGCCTCCAGAAAGGCATTGCTAGGAGGTAGAAATGGAGATGGAATCTTCAAGAGGTGGGGTATAGGGAAGGGCTTTCTGTCAATGGGGCTGTGCCCTTGATGGGGATTGCGTAGCCACAGCCATTTCTCTCTCCCTAGCCACAAAGTGAATGGTTTTGCTTTGCCACACTCTTCTGCCTCAAGGCACAGGCTCACCACAGCCCCTGAAACAATTAGGGTCAATTGGTTATGGAATGGCTAAAACCTACAAAACTGAGCAAACTAACCTTTTCTCCTTACATGTTGATCAGCTCAGATGTTTGTTCTAGCAACAGAAGAATGACTTATACAGTAATGAAACTGCCTAGAGACGACTTCCTAGAACACACCCCCGCCACTAAGTGATGTGAGACCACATTATTTGTGTAGGAAATTTTGTTTCTGAATTCTCTAGTATTATATCATCTTACTCCACTGCTGTGCAATCTGAAATTAAAGGGATATCTGGGCTTTCCTTTTGCACCATTGGTTTCTCTTATTTTTTTCATTCACTCTTGCTGATTTGCATCTAAACTTCCTTCTCCCAGATTTCCAGACTCTGATGCAAAGGCCCCCTGGTGCTTGGAGCTCCGCCAGTTCAGTGTCATGCCATCACAGTGGCCACATTCTCTAGGGCTGCTCTTGCTGCTGTCCAAACCCTGCTGTCCCCTGTCCCAGCTCAAGTACAAAGTGTCCCCGTTGCTGTTTGCCGGATTTGTTGTTTCTCTGATTCTAAATTTGGCTTTATAGTCTGAGTCCTTTTCTAGTTTAAGCTCACATCTGTCCCAACAGCCTAAGATTTGTCAGCCTTGTGCAAGCTGACCTATGCTTTCTCCTCAGACGTGAGCCACACCCTCCTAGCTCTGGGCTCCAGGACAGAAAGAGATGTTCTTTGGACATCCTCAGGCTCACACCTAAGCTAGCTTGCAACCTGGCTTGACCTTACTATCCTTCCTCATGATGTGCTCGCCCTGATGTCCTTCCTGTCCTCCTAGTGGTCCCCTCCCTTAGGCTCTGCCACAGCAGCACCTCCTCCCCTCCAGTGGCTTTTTGTGGGGACCACCCCTGAGGTCTCCTCTGCACTGTCGTGAGGGAATCTGTTGCAACCCCTTCCTTCCCCTGTTCCCCTACTCACCAGCTCACTGCCTAACCCACTGCCTTGGCCCTTTACTTCCCCTTCTTGGGAAATCTTTACTCTGAAATTCTCAACACCAACTCAGGGCCCCATCCTGCCTCTCAGGCCATGGACGCCTGGGGCCTAACCGAGGAGGGGTCCACTGGTGAGTTTCCAATTTGAGGACAGTACTAAAATGTTCCCGCACTGCCATTCTGTTCTTGATTTCCTTGTGGCCATCCATCGGTGATTTACAGGAGATTACTGACACTTTATCACAAGGTAGCCTTGGTAATAGATGACTTTGCTCAAGTGTGACTGACGTAGGTTCGTTGAGCACATTCAGGGTGGGCCAGGCTATGATATGGAGTTACATAAAGGTTTATCTTGAGAGATTTTGTTTTATTTCTAATAGAGAATCTTACAGTGGGTTTAAGTCCCACCACCCCTGATCAAGTTGACTGTAATACCAGGGCCAGGGATGCTTCCTTCGCCTAGGAAATGGTTGCAGTCACCATCCTCCTGTGTGATGACATCTATCAGAAGGGGGAAAGTGACATTCTTGTCATATCAGCAGCATGACCAGGATATTGGTATGCATGGCTCATTCATCAATGTATTGCTCTTCTGAGATTTAGGAAGATAGAGGCAAAGTCTTATGACTAAAGAAAAAAATAATCATAGATAAGATCCACAAGGAAATCAGCTCTTGAAAATCTAATAGAAATGTCCAGGTACTAATATACAAGTCCATTTGATATTTAATGCTGTCTTATGAATTTACCCTTAAAGTCAGGCTCTATAATTAAACAAATGACTGCAATCTAATTATTAATTATGCAGTGCCTATTTGCTCTACCAAAGAAATATGATCCCCAGAAGCCTTTGGTTTTGTATTTAATTCAATTAGTGAATTTAATGCTTGTCCTCTAGATTGTTCATCTTGTACTTTTGCTAAAGGAAGGTGGCTAGCTTGTCAGAAGGAATTACTTATAAATTGGCTAATTAATCACTCCAATCCTTATATGATGAGATTCACATGGAAATAGAGAAGGGCATTCTAAGGACAGACAGAAAAAAATAACTAGTGCCCTGGCCCCATGCTCCTAGTCACAGCTCTGAAGTCATGTAACTGTGACAATCTTGTCGATACAGGAATTCTTCATTAAGAAGGATGGCATTAAGAAAAGAAAAGGAATACAGAGAGATATGTAGTGGCCAGTGTGGCTTCTTTCTAATTAGAGAGCAAACACTATACAACAAAAAGTGGGAAGTCTGAGCAATTTCACTCTTCATAGGCTACAAGGATACAAAAAGCCCTGGTACTAGATCAAGTGCTATTTTGCTGGACACCATCCCTTGCACTATACTGAACTTGGCCAGACATCATAAATGGTCATATCAGTGTTTCTAAAGTTCACAATGATGTCACCGTACTGTGTAGTACAGGTTTACAGCATCTCTGTTCAACTTCTCTTTAATTTACTGCCAAGTAGCTAAAACATTCACCTGTTAATATGATAGTATTAATGATACAGATAATATCGATATGATAATAAGCTTATGTCCATTAACTAATGAATAGATAAAGAAAATGAATCATGCAGACCATGAAACACTACTCAACCATTAAAGTAAAGTCTCATCACTTGCTAGAATGAAACTGGAGGTGGTTATAGAAATGAAATAAGAGATGGAGAGACATGTGCTTCATGACCTCACTCAGGTGAGGAAGATAAAAAAGTTGATCTCAAATAAATTAATTATAGAACAGTGGTTACCAGAGACTGCAGAGTATGGAAGAAAAAGATACCTTTCCTCTTGCCATGATAAAAAAAAATTCCTAACAAGAGCAATGTAAGGAAGGAAAGGCTCATGTCGGCTCATGGTTTAAAGATACAGTCCATCCTGATGAAGAAGGCGAGACATCCCATCTTGAAGCATCTGGTCACTTCATAGCCAGGAAGCAGAGTGGTGAACGCTTTGCTCAGCTTGCTTGCCCCTCTTCTGCAGTCTAGGACCTCAGCCTAAGACACACTGTCGGTCATCTTCAGGATGGGTCTGCCCACCTCAGTTAACCTAATTGAGCTAACCCCTCACTAGAGTGTGGGGACTCTTGTCTCTCAGGTAATTCTAGACCCTACCAGACTGATGGTCAACACTAATCAGTATGGGGGATGGGATGGGATTGGTCAGTGTATCTTATCAAACTAAGATACAGTTTGATAAAAGTAATATATCCTGGTGTACAATATAGCACAGTATGGTAACTTTAGACATTCATTGTTACTGTTTATTTTTAAAAGCTAGAAGAATTTTGAATGTTTCATTGTAAAATGATAGGCTATTTAACCTAACTACTCAATATATTCCTGTATCAAAACATCCTATGTATGAATATGTGAAATTTTCAGTGTATCAGTTAAATATATTTAATTTCATTTAATGTAAGCTAAAATAAATCAAAGTTCATACAAGTAGGCAGAATAACCTGTGTGCCATCTGGAACCCACTGGATTCCAGTTCTGAGGGCCCTGGCATTCTCTTGGAATTCGCTAAGAACTTGCTGTCAGAGGGTAGCAACTCTTTGGCTTGCCAAGCAAGAGCTTCTTCCATGCTCCAGATCTGCTGACATCCTGCCTGTCCTTCCAGCACCTGAAAGAATGGTAGTGGTGAAATGGATGCAATAGATTCGACCATTTGTGGAAGAGATATCAGGGTATGGCCTGGGCCCTGTATCTGCCTGCGGACTCTAGAAATGATCTCCCAGAAGTCAGCTAACCTCATGATCTTGTGTGGCCTAGGCAGAGGATCCTGCTCTGGAATATGTCTGGCATGTTCCTAAGAACTAAGGTGCTGCCTCCACATTCACTCAAGCTAATCAAAGATGGAAATGCAGAGGACGCGTCCAGCGTACAGTGCCAGGTGATTTTGGATTCCTGTACTTCTCTGCTTCTCACAGACTGAAGGCATCGTGACCTGCTCTAGGTTTTTGTTTTGTTTTGTTTTGTTTTGGAAGAAGAACCATTTGTGGTCTTTTAACTTGTGTGTGTGTGTGTGTGTGTGTGTGTGTGTGTGTGTGTGTGTTTATGTGTGGTGAACATCTGCCATAGGATTCATGTGAAAACCTATATAGAATCAAATTCCTCTTCCATTTTAGTGTGGTTTCTGGGGATCAAACTCAGGTTGCCAGGTTTGTTTGGGGAATACCCTTACCCAATATACCAACTCACCAGCTCCTGATCCAGTTTTTAGTTCAGCATTCTCACAACACCAAGTCATCTTGTGAGACCAGAGGGAAAACATTGAAAATGTGACTTTCATGATCAGGTCACTAAAACGTGAGCTTTGTGGTATGAATGTGGGCTTGGATGTAACTGGAGGTTTCTCTCCTGCCCACCTGTTCCCAAATAACCACTCTGAGGCTTAATATTAATTACAAACTGTTTGGCCTGTTAGTTCGGGCTTATTATTAACTAGCTCTTACAACTTAACCCATTTCTATTATTCTGTATTTTATCTCAAGGCTCATGGCTTGTTACCTCACATCTTACTTCTCTAGCAGCTGCTGGTATCTCCCAAACTCCACCTTCTTTTTCTCTGTATCTATGTTTGGATTTCCTGCTTGACTCTATTGTGACTGACTATTGCACAAATCAGATTTTTTTATTAACCAGTGGCAATAAATCCTATTCACAGCATACAAAGGGACATCCCATATCACTTGGGAGTGCTGAGTTTGGGCTTATGCAACAAAGCAGGTGTGATTCTTGTTGGTTCTAGGGATTTCATTTGCTTGTTATCGCAAAGTGGCATAGAAATGCACCTTTAGCCATTATGATTCTAAGAACAATTAACTCCTATGCAACATCTATAGATGTTGGAACCATTCCATAATGTAATGCTAGTAGTGAACAAAGTCATTCTTAATAACAAGGTAAACAATGTGAAAACACAATGTGATGCTACTAATTATGCCAGTTTAAAATGCTAAATTAAGGCTGAAGGTACACCTATGATCCCATAGCACTCATCAGGGGAAGGGGGTGAATCAGGAGTTCAAAGTCAGCTTCAGCACTGGATTTAATCCTTACCACTGAAAATAAATAAATAAATAAATAGAAGACAAGATACACAGGCATTTTTAGCTATCGTCATGTTTGTGTGGAAACCATCTATGTACAGAGGCCCTGGCCTCTGCTTTGACACCATCTTCACTCGCATCTGCTGGTAACTGCTCAGTGCTCCCAGCTCCATCTCTCTCTGGGAACACTAACAGCTGAGCTTCTTCACTCCTAGGACATGACCTTTCTGTGGAGAGAGCCTGCCTCTCGGGCTGGACACTGTAGGACTCCAAATCCTAGTTGTGCGCTGGGAGTACAACTCAGTTGTAAGAGGTCATCTACCATGTACAAGGCCCTCAGTTTGATCCCTGACACTGGATGGAGGATTCCCAAGCACCAATTGTCCCCAAACTCCTCCACTTTCTTTCTCTTACACCTCACTTTGGAACATTTGAAAAGATCCGTTCCAATCTCAGAGCTCCACAGAAGTTTGATGCTGTCTGTCCTGTGTCCTGTTCCCCTTTGCAGACAGATGCCACTCCTTAGGGTAGCTATGGCCTGCAGATCTCCTTCTCTTCCCTGGCCTCCTGGTAAATAGACAGCAATGTGCAATGGTGAGGCAGTTTGAAAGAAAACGACCCCCAAGAGAGTGGCACTATTAAGAGGTGTGGCCTTGTTGGAGGAGGTGTATCACTGTGGGGGCGGGCTTTAAGGTCTCTTTTGCTCAAGTTTCCCTCAGAGTGACAGACAGTTGACTTCCTGTAGCCTGCAAGATGTAGGACTCTAAGCTGCTCCAGCACCACATCTGTCTGCATGCTGCCATGCTCCCTGTCATGATGGTAATGGACTGAACCTCTGAAATGTAAGCAAGCCACCCCAATTATAAGTTTTCTTTATAAGGGTTGCCATGGTCATGGTGTCTCTTCATAGCAACAATAGAAACCCAAACTAAAACAGATGATACATTATTTCCAAAACACTCCTATGAGGAGTGGGCAGAGTTCTTCTATCTAAAGCAAAATGGGAAAATGAAGTAAAGCTTATAACTTCGGTTTAAAGAGTAAAGAAGATTTTTTTTTTTGGTAACTAACAGCATGGAACAAAATGATGTGTGTATGTAAAAATCTCTATTGTTAAAGGGCAAAGACTCTCCAGTGAGTCAAAAACCCAAATCTAACTTTGTGCTATTTTTTCCAGGGTTATTTATTTCATAGATGTCAGCTGCGGTCATCTTGACCTTTTAAAATTAAAATAAATTGACTCCAGCCCTGAGCCATCTATCCTAGGGAAGTGTGATGCCCTTGCTGTTTCTTGGACACTCAAGTTCCCACTGTCCCTTCCCTTTATGTCTGGGCACATGATCTCGCTCTTACTGGTGGCCCTTATGCCCCTCTCTGATTTTCTTATGACTCAAACCCTTGTCTGGAGTCCTCCAGAAACTCTCACAGAGACAAGGGGATGTAGGTTAGTGTTTTAAACTGAGTGGGGGAGATTACTGTAAGTCACAGGAACACAAAAACTAAATCTGGATTTGCTATTTATTTTTTTAATGTCTTTGACCACTAAAACCAGCTCATCAAGGTCATTTCCTTAAAGTCAGTTTCCTCTCCAAACACTTTTCTGAGACCAGCTAATAAATATTTTCATCCTATTGTTTTTATTTTTGAAACAGTCTCTCACATATCAGGCTGGCCTGGAATTCTCCACGTCGTTAAGACTTAGACTTCTGCTCCTCCTGCCTTCACCGCCTAAGTTACAGACAGGCTTGTATCACCTTTACACAGTGCTGGGGACTGAACTCAGAGCCTGGAGCTATATCCTCAGCCCCTCATCCTAATTTTTATCAGAAAATATTACAGAAGTCAGCAAGTCCAACTCCAATAAGTCCACGGTGGTGCACACCTGTGGTCGAGCACTAAGGGGGAGGGAGAAGGACAGAGTGGGGCCAGCCTGACTCTCTAATGAGACCCTGTTTGGGGCAGGGAAGTCAAGCTGTGAAAGAGGTGCTCCCTAAATCACAGTAGCTCTCTCTAGAAAACAGAAGGCTAGAGAGTAAAGTTAAAATTCCATTTTCAAGGAACAGTTAATGGCTTGGTAAAATGTTGTTTGTTGGGACTGTTTGGAGTCCTGGCATCCAGCTGCTCTCCCCTGCTAGTGACCTTTACTTGGCCTTCTGATTTGAGCTATCAAAAGCTGTGTCCAGCTCTGCTTCCTGAGCATGTGTTGCCTTGTCCTTGACTGAGGATCAGGAGATGAGGTTTTCACCTGCTGGCCCACCTGACTGTGTTGGGTATATATGCTTCCGTGGTGCTGTTCAATAAAGGGCTTCTTTACCAGTGACTAGAGGTGTGTGTGTCTGTCTGTTCTGTCTCTGTGTGTCTTTGTGTGTTTCAATCTCCAGCCCCTTGCCCGAGGCTCACGAATGTTCCTGTAGTGCAGGCACCACAATACAGGAGTAGTACTGTACTGTCACGTAGTACAGGCGGGCGCTACAGTTGTTAAGGCTACAAGTAAGAACAATTTTTAAAAACCCTCATTACATATTCATAACTAGAAAAAATTATCTAATTTCATGCATGTTAACAGAAATATTGGTAGGAAACAAAATTATTAACTGTAACTTCAAGGTAATGAGATTAATGATGGCAGCGATTTTACTCCTTATCCTTTCTTAATGTGTGGTGTTCTTGTGTGTGCAGACATCCCATTTCCCATGCCGGAGTTGCAGGTGTGTACTGGTTATACCCAGCTTTTTAGACAGGTGCTAGGGATCCAAACTCAAGCCCTCATGCTTGTGCAGCAAGCACTAAACCCACGAAGCCGTCTCTGCAGCCCCTTTCCTGAAATGTTAAATTTGAAACAAGAATAAACACCGCGGTCAATCTGAAGCAGGTACGATGAGCAATGTTGCTTTCTAGCCTAAAGGAGCAGAAAGGTCAGCAAGATGGCCCAGCTGGTAAAATGCCTACTGCCCAAGCATGAGACCTGAGTATGGATCTCCAGCAACCACTGAAAAGCTGGGCACATGGGCACAAGTCTGTAACTCCAGTGCCAATGAACAGGGTCTGGGAAGGGGAGGCAAATGTCAGATGGTCCTTGGGCTTGCTGGGCAACCAGTCTGCATGAATCAATGTGCTCCAGGTTCAGTGAGAAACCCTATCTCAAAAAAATTAATAGTAACAATAATGATAAGAAGATAGAGATTGAGAAAGACACTGATGTCAACCTCTGGCTTCCACACAAATCTGCACATATGTGCATAAATACCCACATGAGTGAGAGCTCTCAAGTACACACACATACACATACACACAAAACAGGAAGGAACATTTAGTTATCTGGGAAGAATGAAAAAGCAATCTGTTATTTTATTCTATTGTAATGTCTGTTAATTTTATGAAATGGGAGATCAAGGCCGCTTGAAAAGGATGATACTATTTCTTGATATTTTATTAATTATTGAGATAGATTCACTATGCAAGAAACTAGTAAAATGTTATTGATAGATTTAATATTTTTAATTCACAGACAGAATTTTGCATTAAATATAATTACTCTGTAATGTAATATAATAGTGGCAAGTACAATATTATATTACAGTCAAAGTATTTCTCTTATCAAGTATGCAGTTGCCTAGTATATTTTCTATACATGATCTAATTTCAGGTAAAAGGACCAGTATGTTCTTTCTTGCCTTACCATACTGGGGATGGAACCAGAGGTTTACATGCAGTAGATAAGTGCAGTACCACTGAGCCACATTCTTGGCCCTCACATATTCCCTTCAAACTACAGAGCCCTGGATGCCACACTTTTATGATCATGTGATAATTTAAAATAGAAAATAGGCATCCTAGTGGGGCTGCAGTGGTTTCCTCTATGAAAGGGCGATAGTGAAGCTTAACTCATTAGTCATAATTAGCTCAAGTCCAGAAGGCACAGCATTCTCCCTTTGTTGACAGGAGTTCCCTCAGCACCACCCATCTGTGAGGATGGATTCACTGTGACGTCACCACCTGAGTGTGGCTGAGATGAACGTCCCACTGCCCCAGGACTGGGAAGGGAACTGGTCCACTCTAGAAACAATGCAATTCGGCTGTCTGTGGCTGATAAGACAGTACTCACTAAGAAATCAGACAATGATAGTTCAGGCAGCTCTTTCAGAGATGTTCTGTCACATGTGAGATGCGAGGAAAGCAAAGGGGAAGAGCGAGCTTTAACATTCAGCTTCAGCTTCTCCTGCATGCAACAGTCACAGCCCTTCAGGGAGGAAAGGGAGAAGTTCTGGCTTGGACACTCAGTGTCTCCCAAGCCATCACTCTCTATCAAAGCAGAAGCTGATTAATAAATTCCAGAAGGGATGTGTCTCCTAAGTGAGATCCAAGGCATAACTACCAAAGATCTTGCTAACATGCAGATATAAGGCATTCCCCTAGAAATTCCAACCGAGGAGACCCAGCATTGAACTGGAAACCCATACACTCCACAGCAACACCCCCATAGGCTCCCCATGTGCTTGAAACTTAAGGCCCACTGGGTGGAAGAGTAGAATAGCTTTAGTTTATGTGCTGCAGCTTTGAAAGTGAAAGTCTGACCTCGCTAAGTCACTGGGTCATTATGGCAGAATGCACTTCTACTTACAACTGTAGCAAAGTGTGGCAGCCTCATCCACCCCTTGTTTGCCACATTCCTCATGTTCCTTTGTGCTTTGCTGAATTGCATGTCGTTATGCTCATCATGGCTCTAAGAGCGCAAAATCCAGGGCTGACATTGCCAGCTAGAGGCCACAGTCAACGATCTGGAAACAGAACTGGAAATGATTAAGATCCATGAAAGTAGGAAATCAGTAATGGCCATTACTCATCAGTCCCACCCCACCACAGCTGCCCCTTTGATGTCTGTACAATAAATCCACCTGATGACAACTCTCTCAGAAGGTACCCATGCTTAAACAACATGATTATATAGGGAAATGGTTAGATGGATCAATGATAGATGGCAGACAGATAGGTGATTGAAAGATGATAGATAATTGGCTGGTAGATGATAAAGATATGGCAGATAATTGGTTGGTAGATTATAATGATAGGTAGGTGATAACCCATAGATGATAGATTGACATTTGATAGATGGATGATAGGTGGCTGATAGGTAAATAGTAGATAGATGATAGAAAAGATTGATAGATGAAAGATAGATGATTGACTGATAGCTGATAGACAAATAAGCTATGAATGAGTCACATGCATATTTATCAAGAAAATGTCAGTGGGTCACTGTCTTTGAGAGTGTGGTCAAGAGCGGGGGAGGGGGAGAGGATGTCAATCAATGTCTCATATCAGATATCCCAAAGATTTGAAATTGGGTTTCTTGCTGTATTTATGACTCATTATACATCCTCATTTTTTTACTGAATCAGTGTCTTAGTTAATTGATTATACTGTCACCTTTATAAATTGAGATTTTAATAAGTTTATTGGTTTCTGCTGGTGAGTGGCCAGTCCCAATGGGTATAGAGGAGCTTCCCTTGCAGCCTCTCATCTCCCAGGATTTACTCAAAGGGGGAAAGTCCACGCTGGGACCCACAGTGGCTCATCCCTTCTTCTTTTTGCATTGTAGGTATGTAGAATAATGCCACCTCAGATGAGGTGATGCTGAGACTTAAAGCAAGCTTTGCTAAGCCTTTGCTTCCTGGGCTTCATCCCTACCTTGACTAGAAAACTCACTGCCACTAAATTCCTCCAGTTTGCTCTCCACCAGAACGGATTGGCATTAGAAGGTTTGTAGTTCTTACAACTAACTGCCCATCTCCCAACCTTTCTCAATAATATTTTAAAAGGCTTTATCTCATACTGAGCTATATGCACTGAAGTGTATGCATCTTCCAGTGTGCCATTCTCTCTGATTCTGTTGCCTTTCTTATCTAGAAATGAACTATAAAAAGAAAACCAGCTAGCCTCATCTGTATTTAGAAGAGAGACTGCCTTTTGGCTAAAGGTTTCTGGCTCTGATATCTCTAACCCTCACAATAAAATTTCAGAATAACTGTGCTGGTTGGGTCTGTTTCTAATAGAAGTATGTATTCTCTTTGAACTTAATTAGTTCAGAGGAGAGGACTGGGGAGATATAGTGAGTAACAGACTCAGTGAACAAGCATGGGGTCCCGAGATAGATCCCCAACATCCATATACAAAGGCTGTTAGTGGTACATATCTGTAACCCAGTGCTGAGGGGTCAGGCTGAGCAGGTGGATTTGGGAGCTCATTGGCCAGCCAGTCTAGCTGCGGTAATGAGTTCTGGGATCAGTGAGAGAACCTGCCTCAAAAAGTAAGGTGGGAGTAATATATGACTATATATGCCAATAATTCTTGCCTCACACATGCACATACACATGCATGCACACATGGAGAAGCACACCTGTACACATGTGTGCTCCCATGTGCATATACCATACACACACATAAAACATAAAATCAGTCCTGTCATTAATCTCATTACATAAAGGTTACAGTTAGTAATTAATTGCATTTCCTACCAATCATTAATAAACATGTAATTAAGTCTTTTTAATCAAAAATGTGCAAAATTATATGTCTATAATTATGATTTTAAAAATTATTCACACTTATTAATGACATTTTTTCAAGCCACAACTACTCCTCTATGAACTCTCAACTGCAGTTTTATATTTATTTGTTTGTTTATGGTTTTTTTTTCTTTTTTGGAACAAGGGCCAAAATAGCCTTGATTTTGCCACCTAATCCAGGTTATCCTCAAACTCATGATAATCCTCCTGCTTCTGCCTCCTGAGTGCTGGGACTCCAACCAAAACCCACCAACCCTGGATAATCTGTACCTTTAAAACTAAAAAGATGCTGTTTAAATGACATTATCACTAAGTCATTAAACCATTTTTATATTAAAGTCTATTAAAAACTACTAGATTTTGGTTTTTAAACAGAAATTTGTTTCATTAACCTCTGAAAGAAAACCACAAACTACTTCCTTGTCTCTTCTTGCTATCGCGTTCAATAGTATTAAACATTGGATGCGGCCCTGCTCTAATGATCCATAAAGAGTCTGCATCGCCAGTCCCCTTCGTTCACTGGTCCAGCGCTCACTGGGTAGGGGTCTGTCCAACTTGTGGCCCACCCCATACGTGCGCTCCAGGGCAGCTATGGATACAGCCCAACACCAAATCATAAACTTAGTTGAAACATTCAGGGAAAACTTGTTATTCGATTATGTGGCTCTTGAGTGTACCTTTGTAAATGACAAACTACTTGTATTTAAGATAGTTTATATAGAGAAAAATTGAAACACTATTGTCTTATTTCTTTTTCTTTTTTAAAATTTTTGAGTCAGGGTTTCTCTAATAGCCCTGGCTGTCCTGGAACTCATTCTGTAGACCAGGCTGGCCTCAAACTCAG
>LOEQ01006248.1:5258-27910 GCA_001685075.1 Bramus lutescens | reverse complement strand
TCTTGTAGACCAGGCTGGCCTCTAACTCACAGAGATCCGCCTGCTTCTGCCTCCTGAATGCTGGGATTAAAGGTGTGCGCCACCACTGCACGGCACCACTAATATTTCTTCATTAAGTTTATTATGTACTAATTGTGTCTCTTGATCTGTACATTGAGGTCCTAACACCCAGTGTGACTGTATTTAGAAACAGCCATGAAGGGAGTAATAATGCTAAATGGATAAAACTCTAATCCCATAGGGACTGGAGTCCTTGTAAGAGGCAGAAACCCCCACTGAAAAGCTATTGTGAGAACGAGCTCACTAAGCAGGGACAGAGGCCCCACTAGAAAGCAACCGTGATCCGTCCTTGATCTCAGACTTCCAGCCTCTGCAGTGTTAGAGAAGTCACTTCTGTTGTGTCAAATGTAGTCTCATGGATTTCGTGTGGTAGCACAAGAAAACTAGTGTGCTCCCTCATTAGAGCCTTTCTAGACAGTGTGTAGAGAACTCAGACGTTCCATTAGCAGGCATTTATCCTGAACGACTGGCCTGGCCGTGGAGGCTGGATGCCAGAGAACAGATAAGCAATTCCAAAGCATAGCCCTAGCCACTTTTCATCTGCTTCAGCCTTCCACATTGGGAGACAGAATGGTGTCAGCAGTAGTCAGGATTCAGAGTTCAGGCCGTCAATAAAGGAGGAGTAATTATAGATCCAAGGGTTGCAGAAGACGTGGTAATGTGAGGGAGGTCCTGGCACTGGTGATTCAGGTGCTTTGATGCCGCGTGCTTCAAATAATTTTGTGCGTTATTTTTTTAACTAAAATATTTCTTCATTAGGAAGCAAAGCATAGAGTATTCATTGAAGCTAAAAAAATTTTGTCCTGAATGTTCATACTTTATATAGACAAATTCTCAAAGAACTACACATTGAGTTAGAAACAAAAGTCTGTGTCAGAAAAGGGCAAACATCGCCTGTCATCTTCTGCCCACATGCTTAGGCACGAAATGAATGGATCAAAGGATGGTTCCAACTTTTCCTTTCAAGTTTCTGTTACATTCGGGCGGTCTTCTCATACACAAAGAGCTAGTGGTGGATGAGATAGGCTCATGTGAAATCTAGATTTTATGCAGAAGACAACCAATATTTAAACAATGTTGCTTTACAGGTGCTACAAAGTGAGAATAAGTCAAAGTGACCAAGAATTAGCAGGAAGGCTGTAGGTTAGAGATTAAATTGTAGTGGCTGCCCTGTCTGAAGAGGATGCACTTGGACTGAGACCTGAATGATATTAAGGAAATTCTATGCAAACACACAAGTGAAGAACATTCCAGACACAGGATGTATAACTGAAGGCAAATGCATGGGAGAAATCAGAGTTATTTGTAGATGCCAGCAAAATAGTGACATCATCTGACTCATGCTTTAAAAGATTATCTCGCCTGCTTACAACGAAGAGTGTCCATAAAATAAAACAACACTATCCCAAGACAGGCACTGGTGGATAAAACCAAAGGACAGGACATAAAAGGGATTAGCTTCCAATTACTGAAACTAGAATCAACAGCTTTTAGTGATAGATTCATTATAATGGTAGAAGGGAAAGAGGAAGAGAACAATCTAGGAAAGGGTTTAACAAAACTTTATGCCAGACAGAAATACTTCCAACTTTTCAGACTGTATGAGATCTGGTATAGTTGTTCAACTTTGCTGTATATGTAAAAACAGTTGTAGGCAGTCCACAGTACATAGATGAAATATATCTGTGTTCTGATAAAACATATTTTTTTATTTTTTATTAAAAATTTCCACCTCCTCCCCTCCTCCCATTTCCCNTTGGCTTCTCAGTCAGCCCTCATTGTCAGCCACATTCATAGTCTGGTTTGATCATATGCTCCATCAGTCCCAGTCTGATAAAACATATTTATAAATACATGCAGCTTGTTTTGTAGATGAGTTTTCTGATCTCTTGATTCAGAATTATTCCTTGAATGCATTAAAAAATAATTCTCTTCTGAGAAACTTTGTTATTCAGAAGCTCACAGGTCCAATGAAAACCCAAATCTTTGACATCAATGTCATCTTTCATGACAGAATGGAAAGAGTAGCTAGTCCTGGCCTTACTGAAGAAAGTACGCCATCATTGAGAGAATCACTACATTTGAGCCAATCTAATCATTTTAGAAACGAACTAAAAGAAACCAGCTGATAATCAGATTATGGTTTTGCTTAGATTTAAAAATTACACATTTGTTGATATTATTAGCTGAGTATGTGGTGATAATTTGGAAGAACAGTGATTATTAACTGCTTTGCTTTTATGCACTGTTATTTATATACTTTGAATTTTCCTTAGGTCTTTTTTATTGGTGTATATGTACAGATGCATGCATGCTTGTGCCACAATATGTGGGAGAAAGGTCAGAGGACAGCCCATAGGAGTCAGTTCTCTCCTCCCATCATGAGAGTTCCAAGGGTCCAGTGCAGGCTTGGCTTCATTAATTGAACCATCTCTACATCCAAATGCCACATTTTAAAATGATCATATATGTATATATAATATATATGTATATATAAAACTCAGAAAATTACTTTCTCATTTAATATTTTCCATTTATTCTCTGCCTTATAATATTCAATTATTTAGAATCGATTATTTACTTATATAAGATGCACAAATAAAACAAATCTGCTTCAAATAAGAGATGAATTTTGTAACCATATTTGGAACTTGAGAAGTTATTTGGAGGTTCTAGAACGGGACTGCAGTTACTCATATACCCTTGACTGAAGATCACTCCTCTTCTGATCAGGGAAGGTCATCCTTGGGCAAAATCATCCTCTTCCACCTTCCATGGAGTGCACAGTTTTAGAGAGACACATATGTGACAGTGAGGGGGGGGGAGGAGACACAGCCTAAGGGGCCAGATCCGCTGAAAACCCTAGCAATCAAAAGAGAGACAGATGTCACAGCCAGATTGCACCCTATTCTGAATTTAAAAGTTCCTAATTAGTTTTATTTTCATCATTATTTTTATTATATTTTAAGTCACTGAGCCTAATACCTATATATGATTACTAAACACTTCATAAAATATAGTAAATCATGAAGATTTAATATCAATGTTTTTATATTTAAATACAGACACATGAGTTATAAAAAAGGCTTTATAAACTGTAAATTATGTTTAAATACTTCTCTTTATCGGCAACAGTTTCAGTCCTTGATCCTTGCACTCTGTCAATTTGGACTTTTGTCTTCCTGAGAGTTTTAAAGCCTGTTTCTCTTTAGACAAGGTCTCATCCTATTCCATCTGAAAAACAAAATTATACACATTTTAGACATACCACTGGGTCATCAGCTCCCTTCAGAACGATGTTTTGGTTTAATAATGAAAACATCTTAATAGCTGAAATTATTACCCATTGAGTCAATCACCATAATGTCCTCCAGCAGACACATTTCCTAGAATGAGTAGCATCCTTTCCAATGATGCCTCTTAAGAAAAATGTCTGCAAATGTTAACATGCTTGATTGGCAATGGGTCATGATTTCCTTTCTCACTTTCTCTTGCTTTCTGCCCTCCTCTTTCATCTGTCCCTTTCACCACTGTTCTTTTTCCTTTCCTCTTTGGCTCTCTTTTCCCTCTGCACCTTGCAGTTATTTTTAAACTATCAGTATTAAATACATGAGAGCCCTGAGTTGTTCTCCTGTGTTCATGCATTTGTGATTCTACATTCAAATAACACCATTTTGCTCACTTGCTGTGAAGAATCCTCCCTTGACATTTTAAAAAGATTTATTTACTTTATTTATGTGTATGGGTATTTCCCTACACGTATGCCTGCGTAGCACTGTGTGCAGAACCCACAGATGCACAAATAGGGCCTTAGGTCCCCTGGAATCAGAATTACAGATGATTGTAAGCCCCATGTGGGTACGCTGAATCAAATTTGAGTCCTCTGGAAAAGCAATCAGTTCTGTTAACTACTGAGCTGTCTTTCCAGTCCCTGTTTGACTTGTTAAAATGGGATTCCCTTCCCAGAAAATTTAACATACAAGTGTATCTGCAGCTGCTTGCGTGCATTAAGGTATGCTGTTGAGATCGCCTGAATTAAAGAGTTTTACATGATAATAGCTCCCTACGTTCTTATGAAATTGAACCTACAGTACATATGAAATTGACTATTTTGTTTTATAATACTGAAATATGAAATATGTAAGACTATGAGTTTAAAGAATTTAATGATTTATCTGTAGTTATTTGTTTTTATAGCTGATAAATTTTTTTTCTACTCATTCAGTTGCTAAGGTTGTCAAGAGATCTTACTAAGTTCTTCAGAATAGAAAAATGATGACGGAAGTCTTCTTTGTTAGACAAGTCATGCCAAAAGACCTTAAGAAATATTTAGAAAGGCAACCACCACTGGATTCTCTAGAGTACCAGAACTTATAGAATGAATCTCTCTCAGAGAAAGAGAGAGAGGGAGAGAGAGAGAGAATAGAGATATACAGACAGAGAGATAATATAGATAGAATCCATATACGTACCCGTATATATGTATACATAGGCTTATTGGCTGTGGTCCAGCTAATCCAACAATGGCTGCCTATGAATAGAAGTTCCAAAATCCAGTAGTTGTTCAATCTACAAGGCTGAATGTCTCAGCTTATCTTCAGTATATGCCAGAATTCCCTAGAAGTAGGCTTTAATGCCAGTAAAAGAATGGACTTCCTCATGAGAGCAAACAGGCAAAGAGAGCAAGCTTCCTTCCTCCATGCCCTTTCTATTGGCTGCCAGCAGAAAGTGTGATCCAGCTTAAAGGTGGGTCTTCCTTCCTCAAAAGATCTGGATTAAAGGTTTATCTTCTTACCTCAAAGATCCAGCTTAGAAGTGGCTCCTCCTACTTCAAATGCCCACTCATTTGAGTTTTAGTTCATTCCAGACGTAGTTAAGTTGACAACCAAGAATAGCTCTTCACAACTACTTATAGTAATATGTCCTCAAAGACCTGTTTGACAAGGGTCCGCGCAGACGTTAGGTTTTCCTGAAATGGAAGAGAGTGTGCAATAAGCGGTGGAGGGCCTTCCTACTGGGTGGCATGGCCGTCGGTTCAATTGCCAGAACTGCAAATAAACAAGTCAACAAATAAGTTTACTGATTAATTCTGTAATTCTACTACATAGCTTATCAAGGTATCTTTAGTTATTTATTTAAGTTCTACCTCCTCTTAAAGTACTTACTGTTAGGTCTCTATTATTTATTTCTTTTTAAAATTCACTTACATATAATAGCTGACCTTTTTGCTTTAAAGTATTTACCATTTTATTAGGATCTAATTATTCAATGTTGCAATATTCTTTTGACCAAGATTGCCCTTCAATCAAAAATTATTTACAAACAATATATGCCCCTAAGTTCCCAAAGACAAAAATATGATCTTTGGTATGGTTTATCATGAAAAGAAATCCTGTATGTTCAACCTACAGTCTAGAGTAGCAATATTTGTTTGTGTACACAATTAGCATACTTCTTGCTTTACTGTGTATATGTGTCTGTGTGTTTATGTATAATATCAGAGATACATAGATAGATATTCTACAACATTTGTATATATACTGACTTATTCATTGTTCAAATATTTCTTAAAGTTTTAAAAGATAAAATGAAATATGTATGCAGTGATGCAAAGTTAAAAATAATATTGAATCATAGGTACGTAATGGCTCTGACTCTAAATAATAACATGGCTATACCGAGAGCAAATGAGAGACACTCCCCTGATCGCATGCCACTGCATAACTAAGCCCAGTTTTGGATATTAGAGTTTCTCTGAAACCAGCCTCGCTCCAAGTTTAGCTATGGATCAATATATTCTATGGGAAAATAAGAAAATTAATCATTTAAAGAATAGTTCTGCTGGGTATAGTGGCACACACCCAGAATCCTACCAGCCAGAAGGCTGATAAAGACGGACCATGAGTTCAAGACAACTTTCACTGCATAATAAATTCTAGGTTAGCCTGGGCTTTAGTGTTGAAACACTGTCTCAAAACAAAGTAGCCCAGGGACCTAGGGTAGAACCAAATACTACTGTTCTGTATTTAAAAGTAGCAATAAAATGACTCCTCATGGTGTTCTGCTATACTCATATCCCAGTGCCTTGCTCCACCATCATCAGAGAAGCTTCCTCCTACAGCAGATAGGAACAAATACAGAGGCCTAAAGCCAGACACTATAGAGAGAGTGAGAGACCTTGAAACACTCAGCCACAACCAAGGTGTCTCCATCGAATCCTTTTCCCTCAGGGCTCAGGGAAACCTGTGGGATAGGAGGCAGAAAGAGCCTAAAAACCAGAGGGGATCAGGACACCAAGATAACAAGGTCCCCTAAACCAGTACAAATTGATAAATCCATTATGTTAAACTTCATATTTTGGAATGAGATTCTTGCTTTTCAGGGCCAGTGTCTCAAAACTTCCTTTGTGTCTCCTTTTGAATATCAGTATGACTGTGCTGAGCATGGCAGAGTAGTGACCCAGCCTCCCAGATGGATCACCCCCAGGGATCTGAGAGGACAGCTGCCCATCATCTGTTGTTCTACGCCATATAGTTGTTTTGCGAAAGTAATTATAAGTGAAAGCAGTTAAGTGACTTTGCAGTTTAAATCACCAGGTTTTCTGCTGTGTTTCAGGAACTGACCAAGCATAATTTATTATTTCATGCTCAAGATGCATGCCCTTTAGAGATTAAGATTACGAAAAGGCTGTGGATATGAGGTAGTGTTAACACAGCTTGGTCTAGACTGTAAGGGACCCTCGATTCAACCCTCAGGACTTCCAAAAAGAAATTGTACAGACGGAACGGGGAAGGTAAAATGCTTGGTGTGCAAGTGTGAGAGCTAAAGCTCAGCTCCCTGGTGCTCACACAAAGCCAGGCCTGGCCTAGAAGCGTATCTGGAAACCCCGTGCTTTGAGTCGGCGATCCCCAGAGCAAACTGGCTAGCTAGAAGAAACAAATAAGATTCTGCTTTGAGACTCTGCCTCAATATGTAACACACACACACACACACACACACACACACACAAACAGCAACATACACATGCATATACAAAAAATATAGAGGTAGAAATTATAATTTAGTACATTACCTTAAAACTCCCTAGTAAGAGCCTATATAGTACTAAATTTTTTTTATCATTATCTTCAAAGCGTGATGATTTGAATGGCGTTATAGTATAGATTTTTGACTAGGAAGGAGAGCAATCACATCCTTCCTATGAGTCCATCACATTAATATACTGGGTGTAAGATTTGGGGTGGGCTTCTAACTCTGTCACAAACCCACTAATAAAATGGAGGTGCTACTAACTTACAACATACTGTATAGTACTTGTTAGCACTGAGCAATGCCTGGTATAATCACCACTCATCACTGTGACCAAATGCCTGACTGGAAGAGCTTAAGCAAAGAAAGATTCATTTTTGCTCACTATTACAGAGGCTTTGGCTGTGCTTCCTTAGTTCCATGTACTCAGAATTTTATAGCAGATGAGTGAGGAAAACAGAAACCACATGGGCACCAGAGACAAAATACTGCAAAGGACCTGGCCTAAGTGACCATTTCCTCCAGGGGTGGGTGTACTACCGACGAAAGTTGCCAGAACCACATGAGACCTGAAGTTCTTGGTATTATGTGATAGTCCAGACAGGTTTCTATCGAGTTTCTTCCGTGTTTCTCATCCAATCTATTTCAGTGGTTGCCAAAATGGCATGTGCAAAAGAGTTACTGTATCTGGCTGTGTTCGGTAAATTTTAAGGGAATTCTAGTATGTGTGTATTCATTACGGTTTTTTTCCTCATAACATTTTATATTTTAAGCATAGGATAGATAACTCTTCACCATATAAAGTAAATCTAAAGAGAGTTCTAAGTACATAGTTGATATTGAATAGATTGGCTTTAAGTAGTTAATCTTCCTACTTCATGGCAAAGTGAGTTTGTTTTCACTTTCTTAAATAGGTTAATTTTTCTAGAATTTTCAATTTGCCTATGATTATTATTTTCTTTCTTTTCCATGGAGATTCCTCTGTTGCTTGCCTTCTAGAGGTTGTATGAAATTAATAAAAATTAATGCTAGTTAGTTGGCAGAGTAGGCATTCCCTCATTGGCAGATTTTTGTTGTTGTTGTTATTTATTTGATAAGGGATTGACTTACAGTTCTCATAGTCTAGATTTCAGTCCACCCGGTTGGCTCAATATCTGTTTTTGCCAGATGTGGTTGTTAAATGTGATTAGATGTTGGATACAGAGGTTGACCAGATGGAAGAAGCCCTGGACCTCATAAGGATCACCACCGGATGAGAGGAAATTCTGCTACCTGACAAATTTCTTAGCAATGTTTCTAAGTTGTTTGAATTTACTCTTATTAAGGTGTCTTTAAATCATTTCACTATTAATGAGTGGTCACCATTATCTTGACTTTGTAGAGGACTTAACTTGATCACTCTGGTTTTCCTCTGACAGCTCATTCAAGCATTTGATTGGAGGATTGGATGATGTTTCAAACAAAGCATATGAAGATGCAGAAGCGAAAGCAAAGTAAGTGAGACTCACTTTGGGGACTTTATCTTCATAAAAATGATTTTAATAGGATAAGGTCAAATATTTGAACTTCATGTCAGTATTCTGGCAGTAAGACTGATTACTTAAAAGAACTATTAAGCAAACTTGTTATACAATATGCTTACTTAAGATGGCACTTTTCAACATGAAATCTTAAGTTTGTAAAGATTAGCTCAAGAAGGTAAGTGGCAGTTTAAAATCCAATGTAAACAATTATAATAAAATATGTAATTGTCAGGCTGAATATACTTTCTCATGATTTAGATGCTAAATATCTCTCTAACTATAATTTCATATAAATGCAATTCTTCTACAAGGATGATTTGCTAGAAAACAAAGCTTTAATGTTTGACAAAGATGTGATATATTCAAAATTCTTTTTACTTCAAAGAAAAGTATGTCATTTTTAAAAACATGGTCTTGATAATCCTCCCACTTTCACCAATACAACTGATAATTCATATCCTATAGGACAGCAGAAGAATTAAACAGATAAAATTTAGTGTTAAGTCCATATTTATGCTAAAATTTTATTAGTAATTTTGTAGTGATCTCAAGCACAAAAGAAGTAAAATAATTTGCTCTAAGAATCCATGAAAATAACATTTGACCTAGGAGTAAAATATTAAGAACTGTAGATATGCAAATAAGATGCCTAGTGGCCATCTCAAAAATGTGAGCAGCTACTTTAGACTTACAGGAAAAGCCACTGTCTTGTAGAACACAGTCCAGCTGCTCTGCTATACATCTGTTTCCTTGCTGCTCTGGGTAGATGGATTTCATGTAACTCCTATTATTCAAGTAGAAGTCAATACCAATCTCAGCCTTAAAGTCACCAGCGGTGGGAAAGTGACCATGAATGAGACCCTTTTCAACATCTATTGGCTTTGTAGACATAACAGCGAGACTGTGTGAGTTCAGACCACTCATGGATTCACTTACACATGGGCCACGTCCAGGGAAGAAGGAAACGAGTGTACTTAATCCAGGTTTAGACAGTTAGAAGGAAGATTTGACCAACCACCGTGGCCACATAGTAACAGGAACCAGAACAAAAGCTAAGTCTTTGTCCCTCTGCTCTTTCTTGGTCATGACTCCTAACACCTGTCTCTCAACCTCAGATAGCATATCTTTAAAGTGGTAGCTACTGCTACATTTTAATTGAGGGCATTATGCAAAGCCTTTGTAAATTGCTACAAAAGTAGATGACCTTGTTGAGGTAATCTTTGGAAACATGCTTTGACATGACTGTGATAACAGATATTAATTATTCCATATACATGAAGATATTTTGCATGACTAAGAAGTATTTAATCTTTTATAAGTTCTCACATTTATGTAGTAATTTATTAAATCATACTTAAATTAGAAAATATCCATAGATACAGTTTTATAAAATAATAACAGTTTGACCAAACAGTTATCATTATGGAATAAGAAATAATAAAAGGACTGTCTACATCAAGATACTACCCAATGTTGTTTGACCAGTAAATTTGCTAGACTATAATTTGGACATCATGAAATAAACAGTCTTAGTGTATACAATGTTTTTGATATATGTATTAATTAGAAACTGGTCACAGTAACTGAGCTTACTAACCCTCACATAAGTTACTCTTGTGTATGTGGTGAGTTGGTCAAATTCTGATTAAATTAGCCACTGACATATTCACTAACCACAGACTTGATTGGAATTATTGATTTGGTTATCTATGGATAAGTCAACTACCAGATTGTATCATTCATTAGTCAGATTAATCAACAATTAGATCAACTATATACCGGTTCAAACTGGCCTATAGAGACCTCTGATTAGATCAGTGGCTAATCTTATCAATTGCTGGTGAATAGACCTCTGCTCAGATGGCCTGCTGTTGGATAGGCTGTCTCAGAAGTCACTTTGTCTTGGCAAACTTCATTCAGAAGACTTATCTTAAATTGTTGGATTATTACTAAAACCAAGTGAAAGTATACTTAATATCCTTTAGTGTTAATCATTACTTAGAAAGTATAAAAAATTTGTTTAAAAAAAATCAACACACATCCCTGACCTGAATTCTAGAGAGAATGATAATAAGTTCATTCTTTGAAATTATCTCATAACAAACAAACATTAGATGGACATTTGTACAGTGGTAGCAAATAGCATTAGAAGGTGTCTGATGTAGTTGTCATTCCACAGTCAGATGTCCTGACTCAGAGGAGGCAAACTATGAATTTCCATGGGATAAGCTTTTTATCTGCACTAGCAAGCTCAGACATCTACTTGTGTTACCGCTGTTGCCTCTTTCCGTTGACTTTCTTCCCTTTAAATACATCTACATTCACTTGGTATTTAAGGAACTTTAAAAGTCTTGCTTGGGCAACAGAAATTAGAGATATCTCTAATTGGTCTAAATTTCCTGAATAATTCTGTTAATGCCCTTACATTTTTGTATAGACCATGAACCCTAGAGCAGGTGCAACAGCTGTGATAATTAGACTCCACTGTGTAAATTGGACCTTTTCAAGGCCCCTTTGGTTTTGCAAAAGCCATGAAATCTGAGGGTAATATTTCTTAAAACTCCACTAAAATAATCATGTTAATTACTAATGCATGAAGATTATTTTTCCATGTTTATTCATATTTGGGACAGAGGACAGAAAAGCAGGACTGGACTGATTGTCACAACTGATTCCTTTGAGATATTTAAAACTCAGAGACAGGGAGCTCATTACCTATTGGCATAGAACTCTCAATAGCACACTGATTGCCCTCAAGTGAACATACTATTATTCTCATAAAACTTGTACCGAGTATGTAGACCAGACAGTCCAGGAAAACCGGCTTGAAAGAAACCTTGACTGAAATGATTTTCAAAATTCTTCTACTGAAGAATATGTCCCCTGCCTACATTTTTTCCTAAAGAAAGAACCCTAATTTATATATTTTACAATCAACTTAGCTTATCATAAAAACATTTATGATAAAAAATACACCCTTAAAGTTGTTCACATATGCCAAAATTATGTTCTCAGGTTAAGGGCTTATAGTGGGCAAAAAATTTAAATGCTATTTTCATTTATGCTGATGGTTATTACTATTAAAATGTTTTGTACTTTTACTTTTTATAAAAATATTATGGCAAGATAGAGAAAGAAAAAGAAAACCAACCAAGCCAATCTAACATATGTTCCTAACTACCTTTGTGTTCTAGTTACACTTACATGTTTTACATATTGTTTTTCTCCATTTAGTGCCATCACATTATAAACATACAGCAGCATTCTAACCTCTGCTGATATCGTCTTAGTGGCTGCCCGAGAACACAGTGAATGGAAACCTAGTTTTCTAGATTGATTCAAGTTAAAGCCTTATTCATTCAGTTTATTTTTCTTTTCAACATAAGTTCTTAATCATGTCTAAAAAACAGAACAACAAAAACAAAACCTCGCCAATAGCAAAAGCCATCTACACATATGATCCATCCAGCTGTGTGAATTTCTCTGTATCATGCATCCACAGAAAGCGGCAGTATTTTAGACCAGTTTGTCCATCTCCCACCTGCTCTATCCTGCTGTCTCATCTTAGAGCCTGGGGATATACACATCTAGGTACTTGCTCTGAGATATTCTGAAAGCTGTATCAGTAGACTGGTGTATGCATTTAGTAACAACCTAAGATGATGAGACTTAGTATTGTTCTCCATGTGAATCTCATCATGCTAAAATCCCATGTGAAGTGTGCCCATGCTTTATAACCTGCCATGTCACTTGTCATATAGACCTTGACTCCCTATGATAACTCATAGCTCCCCATGCAACAACCTCACCCCATGTTCATTCATTTTTTATAGGCATTGATTTACTCAACAAATACTTTCTGTATGCCTAAAAATCCACCCTCCCCATAAAGCAGTGACTAAAACAGACGCGTTCCTTGCTTTCATGATATATTTCGTCTAGTGTAAGAGAGATAAACCATCACTAAGACAAGACTTCTATGATGAAGTGATGTTATCAGAACATTTGAGCTGAATCCTGAGTAATTAGCTGATGCTAGGTGGACATTAGGTGAAGTGGACTAGGTGAGGTGGTACAGGGAGAATTACAGAATAAGAACCATTCATATATATGGCAAATGAAACTCTAGAAAGGACCAGTGAGAATGGAGAGCAAGAGGATCATGAAGCTGGGGTTGGTTGCTGAGAAATTTAGCTTATAAAAGTCAGGAAAAATACTCAGAAAGACTGTGGAGACATGAGAGGTACAAAGAAAACCAGATGTGTATGATGTCATTGCCGCCAAGAGCAGAGTAATGTGTCTTGGACCTTTTGGGTTGTGATGCCATGAAGTGATGAATAAGACCAAACTTGCCAAGACCTCCTGGAATAGCCCTGTTGCTTTGCTTCTCGACTCCATCCTTTATCAAATTGATTCACTTGTTCTATGCCTTGTTTCTCAGAAGAATATGTTGTATTTTAGGGAAAAAGAGGAGAGGATATTCAAGAGAGAAACGTCTTTTTTTTTTTCAAAAAAAGAGACAAATCATCTTTTAGACAAGTGGTTTATGAAAATTGGCAATAGGCAATGCGGTAGAACAAGAGGGCTCTGAAGAATTTCAGCCCTGCTGGCCAAAGCAAGGCATGTGCTACTCTTAAAGATTCCAGGGGAATAAGGAGGGTCTAACACAACCAGAAAGCAGGCTTAGTTAACATGAGGCCTTGGCACATCCTTGAAGTAGAGAAGCAGGGCATATGCGACTCAAAACAAAAGGCAAGAGTCACTCTATCTGAGCAAGTGAGTGGGGCTTGGTTAATGTGCATGACCCTTTCATGTGGACCTAGTTAGGTTACCTCTCAGCAGCAGGTCATGAGTGAGTCCTACTTACACAGCCCTTTCCGCTTAGGGCTTCATTACCTGAAGCGCCTGAGTTTTCCAGCAGGATCCATCTCACAGCTTCAGCTAGCACAGGCCGAATAATTTTAAAATAAGCGAGAAAAGAAAATTAAGGTAAGGAGCCAAAATCCAAATGCAGATGCACCTCTATCGCTGTATGAGGAAACAATAACAGACAAAAACTTGACAGGCACCAGAGCCCTGAGTTATTGTTCCTGAATAATAAAATACCACAGTCACCACTCTGTTCCCCTTTGTAAGAATTAACCAACAGTCCTGTTCTCATGATTAGCACTCATTGAGAAGCTTCCCTTTTGTTTACAAGATCATGTGCAAAGGAAGGTTTTCATCTGTTTGATATTTTGCCAATCACTTTTGGTGGTGAGCCTTGTTCCTTGACACAATGTGACGGCAGTAAAAGGTGGCCTCTCCTTCCATTTTATTAGCAGATGAGGCCTTTAGTTGCTCAATCTCTTTGCCATAGGGAGGCTGCTGCTGTTTCTCCTTGCCCTCTGGCCGCAGATCTTGCTCAGGGCTTTGATCATTAACTCATCAAATGCCAAATGCCCTTAGAGGCACAAAAGGCCGTACTAATCGGAACTCAATAAACATATAATTTCAAATATGCAATCCTGTTAACACGGAGCTGATGTTTTGAGCATAGACTTTGAAATTCAGACCTTTCTCCCCCTCCCTCTTTACTGGATTTTCCCCCTCCCTGGCCTCTTGGAACAAAGATCTTAGCCTTCCCACAATCTTATCAACAATTTACTTTAAACAACTCAGTCTTGATCTAAGCAATTCTCAAGGAAATGGACCTAGAAAATTGTTTCTTCCCCTGTGGAAAGAATTCAAGTGAGCAATATCCTGTTCCCAAATGAGAATGCTATGCCAATTAAATAGCAACAACACTGTGAATGACATCACCAACTAGTTCTCAGACTGGAATTGGAACCTTTTGACCACTTGTAGGTTGAGCTGTCAGAGGATAGCCCCAGAGTCTGGGCAATAAAAATTATTTTCCATTTTATTACAGGGCAAAGGGTAGAAAATAAGAAATTTTTGCAGCATTTGGCCCTGAGGTTGGTTTTTAGCCTGGCAAGAGCTATTTGCCTTTGAATTCCAGGACATGTTGACAGTCTAACACGGGGTCTAGACTAGTTTCTAAGACCACCAACGCCAGCATTAACACTTCAGTATGACTTGAGGTTTCAAAGAGCATAAAGTAAATTTCTCCCTCAAGGATGATGAAACTGATTCAGTTACATTTTTAAAATGTGATTTCAACATAAAACTACCTGGCCTTGGATAGGAACTTTATAGCTATTTCATTTTTTAAAAATTAAAGCTCTCAAAGGCAATTGGCTAATTTATTTTGCACTCTGCTTATCTTTAAGACTCCCCAGGTAGCAAGACTTTATATATGGGATCCCAGGATGCCCTTGCATGCAACCTTTTCTAATTGGCAGATAGAGGACTGAAGATAATCAAAATTCTAGTGCTGCTGACTGGTTTAACAAATACAAATGAATAAGTGGGTTGTCAACTCTATTTCTTCTAAGAAGGCTACAAATCAAAAAATGGACAAATGCACTAGACAGAGAGTTTCCCCAAAGAGAAACACAAATGGCCAATACTATTATCAAGACTGTTCAACAAAGAAAGAAAAATTAATACTACCTTGAGATGCCACCTCACCCCAGTCAGAAAGGCTGTCATCAATAAATCTGACAGCTGATGTTGGAGAGGATGTGGAGAGAAAGGAACCCAAAGTCTCCGTTAGTGGCATTGCAAATTAATACAGCCATGGGAGAGATCAGTTTGGAGATTTCCAAAGACATTAAAGATAGGGCCTACTCTATGGTCCTGATATTTCACTCCTAGGCATATACCCAGAGAACTCTATATCATACCATGGAAATATTTGCACCCCCATGTTTATTATTAATTTATTCTCTTAGCACAGAATTGGAATAAACCTAGTCATCCATCATCAACAGAGGAATAATGAAAATTATATATATATGTATATATATATATANAGAGAGAGAGAGAGAGAGAGATGGACAGAGACAGAGAAAGATACAGAGAGAGACCCAGAGAGAGACAGTGAGAGAGAGAGAGACAGAGACAGAGGAAGAGACAGAGAAACAGAGAGAGAAAGCAAAACTATTCATTTCTAAAGACAATGTTTAAAGTATTTGATATCAAGCATGGTCATACAATTGTACCTAGAAGTCGTCTCTCTTCTGCTCTGATGGTCCCCTTGGACTTTTTTTTTGACCCGCCTATTCCTGAAACCACTTATAAAATAATCATTTGGAGGCTTAATATCAGTTACAATTGTTTTGGCCAATGTCTTAGGTTTCTTACTGGCTAGCTCTACCTATTAAATTAACCCATTTTATTAATCTGTGTATTCATCTCAAAAAATACATCCTCAAAAATGCTTGTTCTCCTTCATATGTGTAATCTAACCAGAACTGTATGTATATATGAACAAATGTGCATGTTGGCACAGCATATCATAGCAAGGAAAGGTTAAACATTAGAAATGTGGAAAGATTGAATGCAGAGGCGGCAGTGGTCTCAACTCATGAAAGAGGATATAAAGCTGATTATTTTTCTATTTCTAACTCTTATGGATTTTTAATTTTTCTTCATGGATAATTGCAATAAAATGTATTTGATAGTGAAAGTAGAATCTTTAATATGAAGTTGCACGGCTTCCTTTCAAAACGGCTCCTCTAATTGTGTGGAAGGTCACTAGATATATACACTGCATCTGGTTAATTTGGGTATGTGATTTTTTTATTTGCACATTTTTATAATAGTATTTTTGAAAAATTAAAATAAAAAGGATGTACATGTCCTTCCCACTATCTCTATATTCTCCCATGATAATTGAGAATTATTTTCAAACCATCAAAAAGGCTTTAGACTCTGGATAATTAGGTCCCATACAGCAATAAAACTGGCTTTTCCAGTGCCCCAAACTTGCACAGCATTCAGAAGAATCCAATGCATGTATCCTTTTTGTATTATTCATGTCCTAATTTTGCTCGCAATACTTTTTAAAAGCATAAAGACAAAATAAAATCTAGTGTATCTCGTGTGTTCTTGCCAGTCTCAAGTGGCAAATACCATTTGACGTCAAAACTCTTTCTATGACTTACGTGGATATAGCGTATGTCTAACTCTGCTTTGTTAGTTCAGTGGGGGTGTATTTAGAGAGGCAGGCTGTGAGTGATGCTAGCCAGCTCTGGGCCAGTTGACCTAGCTGATGTATTGAGAAGGTTGTGTAGCAGGATCTTCTGAGAGAACCATGTGAACTTGAGCAAGCATGCTAGCCCTGTGGATCTGTGTCCTGATCTGAGAGGGGCGTGGTCCTAAAACCCTCCCTGGCTTTCTACTTTAGAAGGAGCATTCTTAGGCGCTCTTTCGGGAACCTCGCTCTCCTTTAAACAACACCACTTTCACTGTTTTCTAAGCTGATAACAAAACTATCTCTGTGGCACTAACAGAAAACAGACACAGAATCAGCAAATAGCTATGTATTTTTTTGTAAACAGTAAGTTATATTTCTCCCCTTTTCTAATTTTAGGTATTGTTCACAGTACTTATGCCATTTAAAAGAATTACTTAAAAAGTCAAGGCAGACTTGCTTGAAGTTAGTTATGGTAATTCACAAGGTTAAATAAATTAGCCCATGGAAACAGAATTTTTCATTTTCACCGTTATAAATAGAATTTTTCTCTTTCTGATATGACATTTAGATATGATAATAAGCTAGGCTATCTTTCAATAAAGAGCTATTAGAAAATTATAGAGTACTTTTGAAACTGGGAAATGTTATAGTAATGTTTCCCAATGAATCCTTTCAGAAAGAAATAATTTTTAAGTAATGACTGAAATGGCAGCACAAATCAGTTTTGATACAGTGAACATAATATACGTTGCTAATTTACATTTTTAAATTGTCACTTGAAGAAGACACGCTATAGAACTGGAGAACGGCTGTTGCTCGGAGCCGTTTGCATGTGGCACACCATTTGCCTCCAGTGCATAAATTACAGGGTCAGTCAGTTTTGTAAAGTACAACCATCCAGCCTGCTCCCTCCTTTATGAAACACGCAGAGAGATGAAACAGGTACCATTGCTTTAGTCTTTACGATTGGGGCACCAGTTTAGACCCTCCCAATAAGTTACTGACTGAGCACTTTGGATAGTTGTGATCCTAAGGTACTTGAAAAGGAAATAAGACAGCTTCTGAAAAATATTGACTCTAAGATCAGTTTGAGTTTAAGGGCTTGCAGTAGACAGATCTAGTAGTGATTCTCCATCTGTTGTTTGTTTATATGACGTGGGAAAAAATCTTAGCATAGTATGCCTGTTATGGTATTAAACTTGATTTATAGAACTGTCAGTTTCATCCAAAGAGTGTGTTCTCTTGCTCATCACATTAGTGTGGAAATTATTCATGTAGACTCAGGGTTTTCTTACTCAAACCTGCTAACTTTATTATAAAAACAATTAAATGAGCAATGAAGCATATGTTTTAGATTGTCGTTTCCTGCAGTCTCAATAAATGGCCACCCACATCTCTACATGAACAGAGACCAAATGACAGATAGAAATTTTGACAGTGTGAACTAAGAGACTATGTCAGAGTTTCTCTTCAGGAAACCGTTTCCAAGTAGTTATTATTTGTATTTTCTTTTGCATTGACATGAATACCGGAGCAATAATTTCATATGCTAGCACAAGTTAGGGAGCAGGGAGGACCTTAAAGAAAGCGGAGCTCCCAGAGAAGCACTGAATTACACTCATGCACATTTCAACCAATGGATACATAAGAATCCATAAGTTTACATGACCCAGAGACAGCTAGTGTTTGTGAAACTCTACAGTTTTCACATAATGAAAATACTGCATGATGATTCACGTTTTAAGAACACATTCCTGTGAGGACATGCCTTTAATTATGTGATTATGATACCACTTTTAATAACATGAGTATACACCATTAGCTATAACAATGAAAAACAACTGCATTATTCAGGGTATGTTATTCTAGCTCATATTTTCAACTGTTTATTTCATCTATATGCCACGTGAGAGATCACAAAATTCAAAGTAAAGTGCTTTTGTCTCTGAAAAGAGCACATGCACTTAAAAATCAAGCAGATAATTTTGAAAACAGAAACTCTTAGACCAATGCTTTTCTGTTTGGCTGAAGGAAAAGCATGTTATCTACTTTACATAATTTCCCTTTTATATATACTGTTATTAAATACACTTCTATAATATTTTATTTTGAAAAACTTTGCTTTTTCAATGAATGCCAATGATCAAGTAAATAAAAAATAAGAAACTCATTTTACTGATTGCATCATAAGAATCTGCCAATATTTGATTCTGTCTACTAAAATAGTTCAAATATTATCGTATGATTTCCCTTCCTGTGATTAGTGGGGTACTTCAGAATGGGTGACTGTTGTCAGGTATCTTATTGCATTATTTAATCCATATTGCTGATTGCCTTCTAGATGCATCAGGCTTTAGCTATCAATCTCAATCATGTAAATGTAATAACAGTTTCAAAAACAGTATGACTCAGTACATTTATTGATAATCTTATTTTATAAGTCAGCCTTTCGCCATTATTTATAACTGTAGAATGATCACAACTGTCTGTATCAATACAGGGTTTTTAATCTTAGCCCAATTTCAGGCTGGATAATTTTAACATTTGAATGTAGGGCGAATATCTTGTAAGGTTCAGGGTGTTTAACCACTGACCTCTGACTCCTGAGTCACAACAATACTTCAATGCATCAACACTGGGGATCAGGGCAAGATTATAGGGTGAAACACTGCAAATCTGTTATTTGTAGGTATGGGGGGGGGACAATACTCCACTTCAACAGAAATGTTTAGCTGTAGCAATGATATCATACTTGTCAGAATTTTAAGACTTTCATTTTCAGCTTTGAAATATATGATGGGATAATTAATTTGTTAGATTCTAGTTCATCAGAAGCTGAAACTTTGGGTTTAAGATGTCAGCACTGGTAGGTTAACTGAAGCTGGAGAAACACTCTCATTTAGATTAAGGACATTGTTGGCTCGGGTTTTTTAGACTGGAAGTTCCTTATAATAATAGCCTCAAAAGTAATTACTTGTTAGAATGCAGTGAGTTTCATTACATTCATAACATTTCATGGGCTATAATTTCGAAACCTGGCATCATATTAAGAGAGAAAACATGGAAATAGATTTACATAAAATGAACCTTTACTATTACACTGATAATAAGATACAAATGCATACTGTGAAGTTGGATGTATTACAAAAGAGAATAGGCTACAGGCAAAAAAATAGAGGTGCTTTAGAATCCTGAAAGGCATGTATTTAATGAGTCTCCTCAAATACTGCAAACACACATTTTTTGCATTATACATTCTGTGGGCATGGTTTGATTAACTTTTAGAAATAAAGGGCCTGACATTCTTTAAATCCCTCCTCTGTGATAATGGCTAGCAATACATTCCACCAACACAATGCCATACTGTCGTCCTGATGCCTGCTGAAATGATCTCAATTTCTCATGTGCTTCCAAGAGCCACATTCTTGTTAATTTCAATTCCTACTGATTGAAGAAGCAGCTGGAAATCATTGAAATTACTAGGGAGGCACAAAACCTCCATTCTATGAGTTTCCAGCATGTAGGGCAGGGACCTGGTGAAATTTTGGTGTTTTTGTTTTTAAAAAACAAAACAAAACAAAAGGACAAAAAACCAAAAATCCCCCCCTCCAAAAAAAAAGAATATCTTAAGAATCCAAAAACACCTAAAGGAGAATAAGAAGTTCGTACCTGTCTTAGTTTCATTCCTTGTTGCTGCAGAAAAAGAAAAGCAAACAATAAAAACAACAAAAACCTTGCAAAAGCAACTTAAAGGGGAAAGGATCTATTTGGTTCACGATTCTAGATTACACTCCATCACTATTGGGACATCAAGGCAGCAGGAACTTGAAACACCAACATCCTCAGACAAAAGAGAATTAGTGCATGCATGCTTGTGCTCAACTCACTGTTTCTCCGTGTCACAGTGCCCTGGAGGGTTTGTGATGAAACAGTATAATTCCTGAGTGAGTTTCACCTGTGGGTTCTAATGAGTAGGACTCACTAAGTTCATTTGGTTGATTTTGACCAGCACTTACACTGTCATTGGATTCATGACGTATAGGAGTATGTCATTGTGGTTTTTTTCATATATATTTTTTTCCATGCACATATATTTTTTCATGTGTATATGTAAGGGATATATAGGACAAGAATTGCTTTTTGCCGTGTGGGCTAGAATCAGAAAGTTTAAAGAACATATTGAAGGAACTAAGAGCAAAGGCTCTTTCCCAATTCAGTTACGATAATTGTAATTTCATTCTTTAAAAAGCAACCAATGTGTCCTAGTTAACATTGTCAGTGACTTAATACCACCTAAGTCATCTGAGAATGGAGTCTCAATTGAGGAATTTCCCAGGTCAGGTTGGCCTGTGGGTATGTCTGCTGGGGATTGTCTTTTTGTTAACTGGTATAGGATGGCCCAACCCACTGTAGGTGGCACTATTCCCTGGACAGATAGATGATCCTGTGCTATGTAAGAAAGCCAGCTAAGCATGAGCCTGTAAGGAAGCTAGCTACCAAGCAGTTTCATCTATGGTTTCTGCTGTTCTTCCTTGGCTGTGAATGAGTTCTTTGATTAGAAATAGTGCTGTGTAGGATAGCAAAGAGATCTGGCTTCAAGCTCCTGCTTGAGTTCCTGTCCTGACTTCCTTCCGTGCTAAGCTATAATCTGTGGGGTAAAATAGACCCTCCCTCCACTGAGCTGCATCTGATCATGGTGTTTGGCACGACAGCAGAATGAATATGTTTTTCCTTATGTACGTGATCCAGTGACTCCACATTGTCCTCCATGCTTATGAGTTTCCATGGAGGACTGCAGAGAAGAGTTGGTGGTTTAGAGCACACACTGCTTTTGCTAGGGACTGAATGACATTCAGCTCATCTGTACAGGCATGGGAGGGCACAGGATTGCCGGTTAACTCCTGGGGATCTGATGCCCCCTTCTGGCTTCTTCAGGCACTACATTCAGATGCATGCCTCCCTGCCTTTGCCCACGCACATATGTACATATTGAAATTGAATGAATAAAATTAAAACCTCTTCCAGCTGGATTTGGTGAGCTCCCATTAGACCCCTCACGATCCAGACTTCTTTGCTCCTCTTCTCCCTCCTTCTGCTATTCAACTGGACCTTGGGGGCTCAGTGTGTTGCTCTGATTAGGGACTTTTTCTCTATCTCCATCCGTCGCCGGACGAAGATTCTATGGTGATATTTGAGATAATCATCAGTGTGATAGTGGGGCAAGGACAGTTCAGGCACCCTCTCCTCTGCTGTAGGGGCTGGGGGTGGAGGTCTTTGACTTCCCACAGGGCAGGGTTCCCTGCCATCTCTTAAGGAGGGAGGAGGAGGGAGGACGGTGAGTGGGGAAACGGGAAGGGAATGGGAGGAGGGGAGGAAGTGTAAATATTTGAATGGAAAAATAAATTTCAAAAAATTACAAAAAAACCTCTTTAAACATAGTTACCTTAAAAACATGTGGAATTGGATTTTAAAAAGAATCTAGCAAGAAAGTAAGAGAAATAGAAGTACACATCTGTTGTGCAGATGTTTGTTCCGGATGCATGTGACCGTTGCCAGCCTAAAAAGTCAAAGCAGCAGTAACAACTTGATCAAGAGAGGGCCAGGGTCAATGGAGTCACAATGCTCTAGAGTCCCCTCTGCTTCCTAAGCTTAACAGTTGCTGTGCAGAGAGGAGCCTTCCCCTATGATGTAGTTATTTGCAAATGTCCCTGTATTTCTAAATAATCCCAGGTAAACTCACTGGTTCAGTTAGCTGGACTTGGGCAAAAGTGTTTCTTTCATCTTTCATTGTCCTCTCTGTGGTGGAGGAATAGAAGGAGGCTGTCAAGGAGCCTTCTTGTAACATGGTGCAGTATCCTAAGCACAAGTCCATCTAGCAGCGGTCTGGCAACGGCATCTCCATAATCAGAAAATAAATGTCCTTACTGTGAAGAAGAAAGTAAGCTAATGTTTTAAAA
>LOEQ01006247.1:105888-116976 GCA_001685075.1 Bramus lutescens | reverse complement strand
TTATTAAACCAATACAAGTGACAAATCTTTACAGGGTACAAGACCATTGTCCCACAGCACACCCCCTGCCCTAAACCCCTCCAGCCCCTGAACTTCCCTTCCAGATTCTCCTTCCTCTATAATCCAGCCATCATTGTTCCCATGCATTCTCTTGGCTTCACTCTCATGGTTCCTCTCCCTTTCCTGGTCCCCTTTCTGGTCCCCCTCTCTTCTCTTTCTCTCTTGCTCTCCCTTCTCCTGTCCCTCCCATGAACTGTCTGGCCATGTTTAATCTGGTGTTTTTCCCCTCTGCTCTGGACACTTTCAGATGTTGCTGGCTCTTCTCTCCCTCATATCTATAATAAAAATTCTTCTCCTCAACCATACCATGAAGTGGTCATGTCCTCATTCTACTTTATCGGGTAGCTTGGTAGTAGCCACCAGAAAGACAATCAAGGTTTCTTAGAACAAGGTGACAAAAGGATTTTTTTTCTTGTTTGGACCCAGGGTCCAAAGAATAATGTTTTGAAGTACATTTGAAAAAAAATAAAAACTGGGGTTGGAGAGATAGCTCAGTTGATAAAATGCTTGCCATTGAAACCCGAGGGTCTCAGCTTGTGATCCCCATTTGTAGTGATGAGATAGCAGAGACAGGCAGATCCATAGTCTACTTTGAAATTTCTAGGCCAGTGAGAGACTCTGTACCAAAAAACAAAGTGGATGGCACCTGATATCAAAAGCCCAGGTTGACTTCTTGTATGCATGTGCACATGCACGCATTCATGTGTGTGTGTGTGCGCTCACACACATACACATACCACAAATAGAAAAATACATGTGCATAGCACAAATACCTGAGTTAATAAAGTGACCATAGTGAGGTGCCTGCTGACCCTCTATACAAAACTTGCAAAGGATGATTAGAAAGCCTTGTTTTGCAACCTCATAGTGGATGATCTTGCAGCATCAAGAGCAAGGCTCTTCTTTAGAGAGATGTGTGGGGGCTATGCATCTTATCTTCCTCACATTGGTCAGAGAAGAGAGTCCTGTTTTCTCTACTCAAACCAAATGTGATGGTTTGAACCTGTGCCCACTGGACTCAGATCCTAGGGACTGGATATTCAGGTTAGTATGGTAAGAGCAATCTTATAATTAATACTTTCAAATGCTTTGAATTATCTTAAATATCTGGGAGAAATATGAGAGCAACTTAGAATTTTACCTAGAGGCACAACAGAGATGGCCAGACAGTGAGAGAGGAAAAAATGTTGTTATTGCATTCTATGTAGTCAAGTTTATTTAACATAAAGATTAATATGTCTGGATTGTTGCAACCTTGTAGCCAATGTTATTCAGTGGATGACTTTGTATCTGCAAACAACAAAGGTACTCTCTCCTGGAATCCAGATGTCTGAATCAGTCAATGTGCCACTAGGGCCTTGTTCCCTCTGGAAACTTGAGGGAAGAGTCTCTTTTTGTCCCTCCAGCCCACCCCCAGGGGGTCCATCATTCCTTGGCTCCCTTGACTTGTGACTGTATGTATCACTTTAAGCTCCGCCTCTGTTTTCATCTCACTGTCTTCCGCCTGTGAAATCTCCCTCTCCCTCATTCTAAGCAGAACATTTGTCATGGCACTTTGGGTTTGCTTATTTGACAACCTCAATTTGATTACAAAATTTCATTGTTTTTTCAAATTAGGGAAGGAATTAAATAATTCCTAGAGTCAAGTAAAAATAAAAGTAAAACTTAAGGGGTACAGTCCAGGCAGTTCAAGAGGAAAGCTATAGCCGTAAGTGCTTACATTGAGAAATAAGAGGCCTGAAATAAATAACCTAATGATGCACCTCAAGAATCTAGAAAAACAAGAACAATCCAAAACCAGAAGCAGTAGATGGCAAGAAATAATGAAGATTGGAGAAGAAATTAGTGACGGGACTAAAAAGGCAATTTACATAATTAAAAGGAGTTGATTCTTTAAAAAATAAATGAGCAAAAGTGATTACCTCCTAGCCTAAACTGACCACAAGGACAGAAGACTCCTATTAATAAAATAAATGTGTGTACTTATTCACACACACACACATACACACACACAAACACGCATGCACGCACACACATACACCTGCCAGAGCCCTCTAGATTGCAAGTTTCACAAAGGAGGGACGGTTTCTGTTAGTTATTTACCTCCATGCTTAGGATAGGATCTGGTTTGGAGTAGAGATTGTAGAAAATGTTCAAATTTGGCCCTTGTCTGTAAAAGGCAATACATTATCTAGGCTTGTGATTTATTCCAGCTCCTTGTTTGAGCTCTCTGTTTTGACCTAGCACTGCCCTAGACAAGTACTCACTAGTGATGTTTTGTTTCCTGTTATCTGCTTGTCTTTTTCAAGTGTTCGTATGTGTTTCCAAAGCCTCCTGTAAGTAGAACTTAACTTTCTAGTTTTGTCTCTGTCTCTTGCACCTTCTTAGAAGTGCTTTAGGCAGTTAATAAAAGATTGGTGATAATTTTTCTCATTAAATTGGGAAGATGAGATTTAAGTAGACTGGCTAGTACTGTCAGCCACCCAGGAGAACCATGCTGATTGGTCTCCTATGAGATAGAGGTCATAATGATTTAGTTGTTATTATGTGGGTGAAAACATCTCTAAGCTTGTTTATATTGCTTCTTGATTACTTTGACGAGTCTCCTTTTAATACATTGGGGAAAATAAATATAATTCAAAGTCACCTTTGAGAAAATGAGCTGTCAAAAATAAAAATAAGCTTCAAAATGAACCAGTGAGGTAATCTGGGGACAGAGAATGAATGGTTGTCATTCAGACTGGGAAGCACCTTCCTCTGAACAGGACAGGTGGGAACACTCGGTTTCATCCTGCAAAGATGACAGCTGTTGTTCCCTGGATGCTACTATGCTACACGTTCTGCAGAACCCTATAAAAGGCAATACTATCGCCCAATTCGGCTAATATGCACACTGGATGTTAACTGTCCCAGGCCGTGTGGGGGTCTCTGAGGCTGAGCTCGGTACCTCAAGACCGTCCAGCCTGCCTCAAGCTTGTTTCTGTTCCCAGTCTGGTACTGAACCACAAGCAAAGGGAAGGAGCTCTTCCCTCAAACTGGAGCTTTTGGGTCTACATTCTATTTTGTAGAGGACTGGGCATGATCTGAATAGAAATGAAAATGGCAGAAATGTCTAAAGAAAGCATAAGCGCCCTTTGCTCAAGGGAGAAGAGGAGAGTCTTCCGGTGTCTTTCTGCTGTAACAACGTTGCCTTAGACCCTTCGGATTTTTTTTTTTTAAACCACAACACAACAAAATCCCTACAGACTTCAAGCATTATAAACAACTGGCAGCTAGGAAGTTCAAGATCAAGGTGGGCAGACTTGAGGTTTGCTGAGGGCCAGTTCCCTGGTTCATAGACTGACACCCTCAAGGGGCTTTGCCTCTGGGTCGTCTTTCATAAGAGCCATAATCCTGGTCATTAGAACTGCACCTTTATAACCACGTTTTAGGGCAAATTGTGTTTATTTACAGAAAATTTAGCAGCGTACATTCAACCTAGCTTAGAGGCGAATTCTTTGGCCTTTGCCTTTTTCAGCTTGTCAATACTGGCCAATTTAGGACCCAGGATGTTGCCTCCCAAGTGATGACGGAGCTCGTCGTATCTGTTGTAACTGGTCCTGATAGCTTCCACCAGCTTCGCCAGAGCCCTGTGTGAGGGCAACAGTCTTCCTTCCTGTGGACCAGATGCCCCAGCCTGACCTTCCCCTTGATGACGCAGTCGGAACTCTTGCAACACAGGGCGGACAGGAAGACCCACCAGCTCAGTGGGATCTACATCGTGTGAAATCACCACTAGCTGAGCCTTCTTGTTCTTCACCAAGGTAGTGACTGTATTGACCCCTCCTCAAAGAACAGGCGGTCTCTTAGAAGAGACGCCCCCTTTGCCAGAAGCTTTCTTTCTTCTCAGCACGGGCCAGCAGGTTTGCTTCTCCTGCTTTGTTTGTGGCACTTGTGAGCAAGCTTGCACGGTTGGGTGCTGTTTGATGGTCCAGGGCCTGGGTGAACTGGATAGTTGCAGTTAGAACTAAACTAACAGACGTCGACTCTTTGCCGCTGTAGCCTAATGTGGTTGACAGGGCTATTGGATGAAGTGAGGCCATTTGATGAAGCAAGTGAAGTGTCTTTGGGGCTGAATGTCCTGTGTAATGCTGAACTTCTTAAGCCTTTTTTCAAGCAGAGGATTCACAAACTTTTCCACCTCTCACTTCTTCACGACAATGGGGACTGGGGTCTCGTTCTTCCCCGTGAATTTGGGATGTTCCCAAAGCCAACATCAAACCTATAAGGTACGTGCTTTCCAAACCTTCCCATTATAAAATAATTCTATTTTTCTGGCAGCAAATCAAATAGGCACACAGAACAGTAAAGTTAATTTAAGGTCCTTAAATCAGTACTGTATTCATAATGACTCTTTCTCAGGAACCCTTAGGGCAGTAAAAAGACAGAAAGGAAGACCACTTAAGTGCCATCCTCTATACAGTTCCAAACAAAGCAAACCTGGAATTACAGCGTGACAGACCATCCGATCTTATTCACATTTCACTGTCCTTGTCCAGCATTTCAGCTCCTTGTTGCGTGTTTTCCTGCGGATTGTGTCGCGACCAAGCAGCACCCATGCCGGCTCTGTAGCTGTCCTGCCATATCACTTGCTGGCCTTCCTTATATTAAATCATGAGGACTAATTTTCTATCATAGACAAGTTATACCACTCCCAAATCTATGTGTGAGTAAAAGAGAGCCAAGTGAGGATTCTGTCTTTTGGAAGACTTAGAATCTTAAATGAATTCAAGTGACCAAAGCGATGCTTACTGTAAGTGTGGTAACTTGAACACCCAAGTCAAAGCAAGTCTTGCCGAAATAGCAACTGTCCCAAAGGTGTCTGCGGTCGGAGCTGAACTCTGCATCTGCACATGTCTATTTTCTGGTCCCCTTTCCCCCTATCCGTTGCAGAGGAGCTCTCTCCGTGTGTTCTTCTTCCTTAAGAAGGCTACCAGAACTTCCAACTTGACCTCGTCACATTCTCATTTCCCTATGGAAAAATCCCAGAGAAAGGCTGTCTTGCACTTGGTCTCATTTCCTTTCTGCCTTTGTCATTTTTCCTGTTGCTGTGATGAAATACCTTGACAAAGCTGTGGAGGCCCAAAAAATGTGAGCCTGTTTCCACCTTGTCTGAAGGTCAGAGAGTCTGAGGATGCACAAAATTGTTGACAACAACCAGGGCTACACATCCTGACCCAGGATGTGGTTACTTGGTTCTTTTGACTTTGAGATGCCCATATATGTAGATCCACTCCACCCTGACAGTTGGTCAGGATATGCAAGCATACTTTGCTCCTTTTGTAACTGGAGGTTTGGCCTTAGGAGTGGCTGCCTTCAAGTTATTTGGTCTAGGGTGGGTTCACTGCCTAAAGAACAGAATGCTTGATATCTCAAGTTATCAAAGCAATTAACTGTTGGAGTTGTCCTTTCTATCATGTTAAAGAGGTCTTTTGTTGCCTCCTTCCCCCTTTTGTATTGGGTATAAGAGTGTATGGAAAATTAAAAGCAGGGATTTCAGTATTCACTGGAACTCCCTCCCAATACTATCCTATGTTTCTGTTTTATTATTTTCACCCACGTCTTCTTTACTATTTTTCTGATCCCCACACTTCTACTGTGGTAAGTGGTATATTTGTTGAAGCTGTACCTCTGACACAAAACCATAGAGTCTATGGTTCAAGGTTACAATCCACCATGGCAAGAAAGTCCTGATGGGAACTTGAGGCACCTGGTCACATTTGATCCAGAGTTAGGAGGCAGAGAAAGATGAATGCTTATATAATCCAGGATCTGAGCCTAGGGAATGGTGCTACCCATGATAGGTGCATCTCTTCATCTCAATTAACCTGATTAATATAACCCGCACAGGCATGCTCAGGGGCCTGTCTTACAAGTATATCTGCATCAAGCTGACTTTTGAGAATAACCATCATATCCTTCTCAGACTTATCTCTGTGTCTCAGGGAATGGGAAACCATGCCCTTCCATATGATCATGTCTGAAGGATGAGTTGAGACACTATTCTATTGAATGCAACTGTTTGCTTCTCTACCTGGAGATGTGCCCACTGTTCAAAAACAACAGAGGTCACCTCAGAAGTGTGTGTGTTTTTGGAGTAAGTCTTACATTGATAGTATTTGCTGAGTGTCTGAAGCTTAACATTGAAGGCTGATGCATTAGCTTTCCATTACTACAATTAAAAATGGAAATAATCAGAAAAATGGTTTATTTTCTGCTCACAGCCTTGGAAGTTTCAGTCTATGGTCAGTTGGTTCCATCACTATAGATCCTGCATGGCCAGGATTTGTGGCAAGAAGCACATGATGGAGCCAGTTGGTGAGTTCCTGGTGGCTAAAGAGTGAAAGACAAGAAGAGATCAGCATCCCCAGTACCAGAAGGGCACAGCCCCAATGACCAACACCTCTTAATAAACCACATCTCTCAATAATTTCTATAACTGATGTATGGGAGGTTCAGTCTACTGTGGGCAATGCCATTCCATGAGCAAGCGGTCCTAGGTATATAAGGAAGCCAGCTAGCTGATCATGAGTATTCGATGAAGCCATCAAGCAGAGTTCTTCTATGGTTTCTGTATGCTTCTTTCTCTGTGAGTTAAAGCAGGACTGCCTTCAGATTTCTGTCTTCTGGTTTATGCCTTTAGGTTTCTGCCTTGACTTCCCTCAATGATGAACTATGACCTGGAAGTATAAGACAAAATAAGCCCATTCATCTGCAAGTTGCTTTCGATCAGAGTGGTTTTGTTTTGCTTTGCTTTTATTTTAATCATAGTAACAGAAATGAAAGTTGTCCCCAACAAGCATCTGTCACTCAGGAATCTTAAGTCACACCAGGCAGGCAGCTGGATTTCCTGCCACAATGAAAAAAGGAGGGATCATTTTGCTTGGTGACAAGAAGAGCGAGGTCCAAGGAAGACTTTGGGATTTGTCATTAAGGTTTGTGAGGCATGAAGTCACACTGTGCGGGTTTTAGGAACAGGGTCTGAGCACAGACATGTGTACTGGGGATGGTGTCGAGGATGAAACCCACACACGTGCCATTCTTCAAGCCACACATCACCCAGCGATGACTATGTCATCCATAAACCTGGCAACAAAGGGGAGAGAAATGGAATCACAGTGAGAGGCTGCTGGAGGAAGTGTGAATGCTGGTGTGTGCATCTGAGTTTCAGGAGGTATCTAGGGGAACCAAAGGTGTTGGAAAGGGAGTAATGGGCATGAGCTCATGAATGTAAGAAAACGTGCATTTTTCAATGTGTGTAAATTTTATGAACATTTTATCAGTAAAATATTTTAAGAATTCTCTCTCCACAGTGTGTTAGTTGTAAACAATTCACATGTATCATTCTTATACGCAATTTAAGATTGTGCAGAATGGATATTTTGAAAGGAAGCTATGAAAAGACAACCTTTAAGATCATTTTATGTATTTTGAATATCAATTTAACAGTTCATGTTATAGCAATGAGAAGGCAGGCTCTAACTTCAGCCCAGTTGGCATTTGATTTTATGTCACAGCTGTAGAAAATGCTTCACCAGAATACAAAGTTCCAGCTGGAGGGAGGGCATCATTTATTTTGTGGACCAAATAATGATGCTCGTTTTTCATTCCCACCCATCAGTCCTGCAAACTTCAGTGGATTCACCTAGGAAATTTCTGCCTTCCCAATGTCAATCCCTCGTTCCTACAAACAAACCAAAAAGTGTTCTTCATTACATCCACCCAGAGGCGTGAGGACAGAAATTCTTCCTAAGTGATAACTTACACAGCAACATCCACTTATCTCACGATCAATGAAGATTTTCTAAGCCCTGCAAAGTTCAACTGCCTAGTTTTACCAGTGTATCAATATGGCCATTATTACAAATAAAAACATACATTGTTTGGGGAAGCATCATGAAATTGTGGAAAATTTCTAATATCAGTTTTAGAAATGATATCTCTGTAGCATAAATATATCTCAGAGCACAATAACATCTTAACTGGCTAGTGTTTATAGTGCTTGAAGGGGCTCTGCATGATACCAGAAGAGAAAAGTAATCATCAGTGGTATCAGCCGCGAACCTTGCTATTCATAGCAAAGACAAGCTTGGCAAAATATGCTTGCCGGTGCAATGGTGTTACCAATGTAATGGCAGTAACCACCAATATTTAACCTGCTCCACATGACAGCCCCCATGCCTGGAACCATCATCAGAGCCACAAACAAGCCTTTGACTAGATAGGTCTTAGCCATTAGGGGAGAATAAGCAATATTTTACTAAATGAGCATGGTAGTAAACTAACTCCAAATGTCTTAGCAGTATCCTCATATGTGATGGTGTGAATGAGAACGGGTCCCATAGACTCATATGTTTGAACACTTGGTTCTCTTCTGGTAGAACTGTTTGGGAAGGATTAGGAGGTGTAGCGTGGTTGGAGGAGGTGTGTCACTGGAGCTGAGCTTTATGGTTTCAAAACTTCATACCGTTTCCAGTTAGTTCGCTCTGCCTAGCTGTTGTGTCTCAAGATTTTAGCTCGTAGATACTGCTGTAGTTTCCATGCCTGCTTGCAGGCTGCCGTGCTCCCTATCATTTCATGTGTATATGTGAGCACCTGCAAGCATATCTGGTGCCACTTGTGCCTGGAACCTGTGGAGACCAGAAGGCATCAGATAACCTGGAAATGTAGTTACACACAGTTGTGAACTTCCATGTAGGGGCTGAAAATTGAACCCAGATCCTCTGGAAGAGTAGCCAGTGCTCTTAACCTGACTCGGTAGAGAGGTCGGGCCCCCATGCTCCCTATCATGATGGTCATCAAATCTAACCCTCTAAAACTGGAGCCCTAAATCAAATGCTTTCTATTATAAGCTGCCTTGGTCATCTCACTCATGGTGTCTTATCACAGCAATAGAAAAATAACCGAGATACTACACACACACACTAATTCTCAAATCTCATCAGAGAAGCCTCCCACCAAGTAAATGTTGATTAAAGCAGAGACCCACAACTGGTCAATGTACAGAAGAAACTGGACACACTTCCCCTAGATGGAACACACACACACACACACACACACACACGTGCATACACAATATTTCCTCCTCCAAAGACTTTGGAATCATTGCAGAAGAAGGGGTGGGAAGATTGTCACTGCCAGAGGAGGGAGATGACCCTAGGAAATGGCATTTTCGGGACACATCACTGCAGATGCACATATGAACTCACAGCGATTATGACAGCAGGCACAAGTCCTCTGAGCCGTGAAGCCAGACAGAATCTCAGCATGGGGTGCGGAGGTGGTGATGAATTCTCACCTCTTGCTTAGGAGCGCTTGGCAACTGATAGCTACTTGGAGAAGGAGGGTCAGTTGGTTTCCTTTTTAAGACTGTGGCCATTAGGTTGAAAATGGACTCCCGAAAGTTGCCCTGTAACCTGCACATCTTGTCGCTTCGTCTTTTCCTAACGCTGTATCATTCAGAAACGGACCGTGACTCAGCTGATTGTCCCAGAATAGTCTGTCGGCTTCTAATCAGCTCTGGCAATGTGAAGTCATTTCCCCTTCCTGCGCCTAATAGATACCGATTTATGCAAAGATAAAGAATCTTTACACTTCCAGGAAAGAGGGAAGATCATGAGACTGAGAAGGGGGACCAGATGGTGCTATGGCTAGCAGGATTTCATGCCACTCAGGAAATAAAGCAACGTGAGCAAGGGAAAAAGCAAACTGCAAATGGATTTCTTTATAATAACATGTCCAAAGAGTAAGACAAGGAACATTAGGCCCCCTACGGGGAATGAGGACAGATTTGACTTGGTGCCATAGTGGTCTCTGAATCACTGGCAAGTGTACAAGGTTTCTCTCTGGGTACCCAGCCTCCCTTGTTGTTAGCAGGATAGCTAATATTCTTAGAGCCTTTTGCTCTTTACAGAGAGCTTTCCTTGTTGGTGGCACCTTCCTTATACGAGTCCCCAGGGCTTTGATCAGAGCTCATCTCAGGAATCCATTTGCTTAACTCATTCCCAGTAAACAGTGTCAAATCCTTCATGGACGACAGGGTCAAACCGAAAAAGAAATTATTCAAACAAAGGCAAAAATTACTGACAGTATTGAATGTGTGACCTTTCCAGAGGCATTTGTAATTTTTCTAGAAATAAAGTCCTAAGTTAAACAGATGAATCTCAAATCCTCTGTGTCAGGCAGCAGGAGAGGGTTGTCTGGGCATCCACTTGAAAATGTCCTTTTGTGATATTCTCGAAATAGCTTTTGTGTACAGGAAGTCATTTTGCTAGATGGCAAGGTATTCCTTTCTCTCTCTAGGTTTGTGGCATTTCTTACGTTGGCTAAAATGAATTCTTTAGTCTACATTTTAAAACTATTCAAAAATTTAGATTCTCAGGATGTCAGCATTTGGGGGAATCTCACACATTGTGTGGTTGAGGCCTTTATAGATAAAGAACTAAGTCACAAGGAATTTTGGACCTTGCCAAAGTTAAAGCCGCAAGATTCTCATGTTTTAGGAATCAGAGAAGTTGGCAATACAACAACAAAGCATCAAGTTGACTGAAAAAGCATATTAAAAGGTATTATAATTGAGACGTATACCAAGGGCCCTGTGTGGCTTTGTGGCATAAATGTAACTGAATTGTACAGGCACGGTTGTAGACAGTACCATATCTATTGGTGCCTGTCAAGATGTTTGTCTGCCATAATGTGATCATTACCTTTCTTCCTACATCAATCATTAATTCTTGACTTTAATCTTTTATATCCAGTATAAATATAGTATATTCATATTCAGTACATCAAGAAATTAGTATATAGCTGAATTCTGGAAAACTCATCAGATTTTATTTCTTTATTTATTTTACAGATTTTTACTGTATTATAAAATATTTCTTTCCTTGCACCACAGCATTGTAGAGCTATTGGTCCCTGTATTAGTTTAATACATCATAGATTTCTTTCTTTCTTTCTTTCTTTCTTTCTTTCTTTCTTTCTTTCTTT
>LOEQ01006247.1:60877-77256 GCA_001685075.1 Bramus lutescens | reverse complement strand
TTGTTATTTGGCTTCTCTGGGCTTGTGAACTATGGGCTTAATGACCTTGGTTTATGGCTAGAGTCCAAAAATGAGTGTCAAACTCTCAAAGGTATTATAATCCGTGTGTACTCATGTGTGCTGTTATTCACAGAATTCTTGTTACCATTCAAAAATATTTGGAAGATATCGAAAAATGAGTAACATTAACTAACATGTCCCTTCAAAGAAAGCCATTATGTGTGGTGATGAAATTCAGGCTTTGAATAAAAATGTGGCATTGGGAAAGTGTGCCTGCCACTGTGAGTTTAATGACTTCCCAATATCTAAAAACTATTTGTGGATAATATCGGTGGTGGCATTAAGGAATATTACTTTTTGATGTTGTTCAGTGATGTGTCATTCCCTTGACTTCATTACCTAATATTTGACCATACATGATGTTACAGAATCATATGCAGGGAACAGACTCAAGTTCAAGGTGGACCAATGCATTTTTACGTTAGAGACTGGAGAGTTTATTGACATCACATCCCACGTCACAGTCTGGCAGTGAGAAGTGGAGGTGATGGGTCACAGTTCATCAAGGACTATGGGAGCCCTTTTGGTTCACCCTGCTCTGCGTGCTGATTTCCCTTCCAGAGCTGTGGCCTCAGCCTCCCTCCCGGCTGCAGCTGCTGCTTTGCTTCTCCAGTTTCCTTTACTCGCCAAGATCAGAAACATTAGATTGTTCATAGCCAAGACTTTGAGTTTAGGACTGCTTTAGTGGAGAAAACTGTGTGCATGTGTCCATGTGTGTTTGCACATCTGTGCACTGGAAAGAGGAAGATCGCATGTTTTCAGACCAGCAGAAAGGTGATGTCACCATCAGCATGAAAGGATGAAGAATGTACCCAGGGTCAAGCTCTGAGTTTCCTATCCACTGTTTTGCTAGAGGAATATATTTTAGTTCTTTTTGTGAGCTAGAGGCATTGGGTTTCAAGAAAACTAAAGTTCTGGCTGTAGATCTTTAAAAAAAAATCTTTCTCCAAGACTCATATCTTCTTCCATGAAAGTCTGTTAGAGATATCCAGTCTATTACCACCTGTGCACACCTTATTTTATAACATAGCATTACTTTATATTGAACTACATAGCTTAAAAAATTACTTTGATAATTTTTTTCCTCAATTGTCATAATAACTTAGTTTTGCTTTTTCCACCTCTGTTAAATAAAGAAACAAATGCAGAGATGTTAAATGGTTTAATCAAATTAATAAGTAAGTCTGAGAGATAATTTCAGCTCTCTGGTGCCAAACCCATTTTTATGCCTCCTAAGTGCTTTTTAAACTGTGCTCTATTATATCCAAGCCTAAAACAGACAATTTAACAGCTGTAGTAAATAACTCCTCAAGCGCATTAAACACCAAAAACGTTTAGTGCGTAGTCTGCTTTGCTCCTGTAAATGCCTGCATTTTCATGTGTTTGTGTCGGATGCATCACAAAAGTGAGGATGTGGCTGCAGCTATTGTGCAAGGCATATATATTTTTAGGCCCAAATTCTGAACTCAAGATACCTTTATGTCAGTTTAACTTAGCAGTCCCCAGAATCTAATGTCTCTCTGCAGTCAAAAAATTCAAAGAAAACATAATAATATACATAATTCAGACTTTCTGTATATTTTCCATCTTTACATGGCTTATTTTTCTTTACTCTCTTAATCTATGACTGTCTTACTCTTTTATATTACTTTTACTGTCTCTTTAAAGACTTTGTTGTATTTTACTCTTTCTTCTGTCTCCCAAGCCTACATAATTTTTAACTGCACTGTGTCTTGTTTAGAGGTCTTGTATGTCTGAATCTGTCCTATTGTGTCAGAAAATCCTTTTCTGACAAGGAGCATTTAAAAATGGTAAGCAATGTGGTTGCAGAAGCCCCAGCTGCTATCTCTGCTTCTCTTGGCCTTTCAAAATGGCAGAGGTGCATTTACTGCCAGCTCTTTGAGCCATGTTCACTGCCCCAGCTCCAGAGACACAGCAAGTCTATGTCACCATTAAGCAACTTGTAACATGCTGCTCACAAACTCCATTAAATGCTCTATAACAGGACCAGCAAGAACCAGGAAGCTGATTCTTAAAGGAGCTGTGTAGTTTTTGCTGCTAACGCTGAGTCAGGAAGCCTTTTCTTTAAGGAATTGTGCCTCTGCTTGCCTCTAGCAAACAGAGCCCACCTGAGAACCTGCTGCTACCAAGAGGCTGTGCTTAACTCTGTTCTTTTGTGTCTAGAATTCCTTCCCAAGCTCTCTTAGGTTTTATGTGGATGTGGTTGACCCACCCACATTGGCACCATTTGTAAGCTGAGACTGCTCATTCATTTCCCGGCAGCCCAGACCCAAATAATCACACAGACACTATATTAATTACAATACTGCTTGGACTATTAGCTTAGGCTTCTTATTAACAAACTCTTACATCTTAAATTAGCCCATTTCTATTAATCTGCATATCACCATGAGGCTGTGACCTACTGGTAAATTTCAGGTTCTGTCTCCTTTGGCAGTTACATGGCATCTCCCTGACTCTGACTACTCTCTCTGTGTATCTCCTCTAGCCTGGCTATAATCTTCTAAGCCATTGGCCGAAAATGCTTTGCTCATTAGCCAATAAATCAACACATATACAGAAGGATATCCCACATCAAATTTGGTTTGTGCCATGTCCAGCGGGGCTCTGGGAATGGACTTCACTGGGGCAATGAGAAGATGAAGAAAAGACAGACAGGCAGACAGATGGACACATGGACAGAAATCTTTGATCTAGTGAACTGGACTTTGTGCTAGAGAAACCTCAGGCTCTGTCCCTGCCCCCACCCTGACCCCAAGATCAATATGCTTATTATTATAGAGTTGAACAGAGAGATAGGGTTATTGCATATAGATAATCTAGGAGGCAGTGTTTATGGTATATAGCTGAACCAAGGAGGCTAAGTTATCTAATCTTGTAGGGAAGTGGTCTTTAGTCAGTATCTCAGGGGAAGAATGCTATGGATGATATTTTCTACACTATCAACATTCATACATCAACCTAAAGGGAAGACTGCCATTCCTCCATGGATCTGAGGCTCTGGAGTCTTTAACATGCTGTTTCCATGTCAGCAGCACACATGCACTCAGGAGTCCCATTCACCTGGGCTTACTTCACTCTCTACAAGCTTGCATTTAGTATAAAATCTGTCTAGGAGGTATAGCAACATTGAAATAGTGAAAATGTTTAGAAAGAATAGCGAGCTTTTCTCTTTAAACTCTTTAAATGGTACTCTATGAATCATTTCCAAATATAAGACAGAGAAGGGAAAGAAAAACAAGAGAAGCTAAATTTCCATTTGCCTTGGTCATTGTGAGTAACGAGCCAGAGTTTTTACAGCTTTTAAAATACTCCTGGGAATGATGGACTGGAAATAATTCTACTCATTTAAAAATAATTTTATGGTGTTCATTATTTATTTTGGGATAAAATTGGCTAAAAAGGTTAGAACATGGTTTGGTCAATATACTTTTGTCAAGCAGTAATTAATGTCAGGGTAATATATAGGATACAAAAGTGGAGATTGGCCTTTGTCCTTCAGCTGATAATTGGTCAGATAAGTGAGATGAGTGCTCTGGTATAGTCTTCGTGCTGCCACGGGACGTGGTGTTGTCTGTGCTAGGGGACCTGGGAAGGAGGCTTTGGAAGCTACTGTAGATTGTGATGAGGGAGCATTTTTTCCTAAGGAAATGACATGAAAAAGTCCTCAAGGTATTTATAGTTATGGGATCACTGGATATAATTTACCATGACTAGTGAGTACCATGATGAGAAATTGAGGTCATCTTTAGTTTGGTCAAGCAGTACCAGCATTAGATCCATAGGGATAAAGTAGATTTACATTGTAAAGGGATATGTGTGTCTGTTAAAAATTTCAGACTCCTTTGTATGTCTGGAGAGCCATAGCTAGGGCATGTAGGCAGAGACTTCTCATTTGTTTCCCGGCTGCCCATACCTGAAATAATCACACAGAAACTGTATTATTACAACACTGCTTGGCCTATTAGCTCACACTTCTTATTGGCTAGCTCTTATTTCTTAAATTAATCCATTTTTATTAATCTTTGTATTGCTACATGGTTGTGGCTTACCGGTAAGGTCCCATCCAGTATCTGTCTCCTGCAGTGGCTGCATAGCTTCTCTTTGACTCTGCCTACTCTCTTCTCTAGCTTGGAATTCCTGCCTTGCCCTATTCTGCACTGCAATAGGCTCAAAATAGCTACTTTATTAACCAGTGGTATTCACAGCACACAGAGGGGAATCCCACATCAAGGGCAGGCTTATGTTTTAGGAAGAAAGCACTAGCAAGCAGATTGGAAAAGGAGATGTTGGTTCATTCATTCATTCAGTAAGCATGTATTATGTATGTACTTTGTGAAAGTAAGTATTTTAGGCTCAAAGATAGCTGCTCTAGTAGTGCTTGCCATTAAACAATGAGACATATAATTTTCCAATAAACATAGGAAATGAATTGATTGATAGTATGCTAGGAGCTAGTAAGTGCTAACAAAGAAGAAAAAGTCCAGGAACTTGTGCATACCAGGTAAGGAGTGCCATCTAAGATAACAACATGTCAAGTTCAGAGACCATTGCAATTATTCAAGTAAAAGTTGAGACCTGGAACCATGACAACAGCTCAGCAGGTAAGAGCACTTATTCTTACAAAGGACCTGAGTTTGCTTCCTAACACCCATGCCCAGTGCTCACCACTGTCTGTAACTCCTGGTCTGAGGATCTGACACCTTCTTGTGTAAATTTTAAAAGGGGTAATAAGAGGCCTAGACTAAAGGTGAGACTTTGGAATGAAGAGAAGGGTGTTTTGAAAGACATTTTTCCAAAAATGAAAGATATCTTTCATTTTTGAAGCTTTTTCATACAAACAAATGACCAGGCTGTAATGCATTGTTTCAAGGTGAATGACTGTGTAACACCTCCCATGGAAGTGGGGAAGACTGTCACAGCCAGACCCCTCCATTTGCCTCAGAACTGCAGACCAGGTCCTCCCTGGCCTCCTGATGTCTATGGTATTCAACTTCCTGCTTATGTGTATCTCTTAGTATAGCTTAGTCTTGCCAACTTAAAAACACAAATGCCTTCTAGTCTTTTTAATATAGGTTTGTTTACTTAAATGTGGTGTGTGTGTGTGTGTGTGTGTGTGTTTGTATAGTCACATGTGTTTATGCTCATGTGTTTGTGCTTGGGCGCATGTGCTCATGTTTGTATGTGGATGGCTGAGGTTGATGCCTGGTGTTTTCCCAGTTGTTCTTCACTTTATCTGCTGGAGCAGGGTCTCTCATGTGAACCAAGCTCTTGCTAATGTGACTACTCTAGTGAGCTAGCTTGCTTTGAGATCCCTTGTCATTGTCTCTCAAGTCCTGGAAGTCTGAGCAGGCCACCATAACCACCTAGCATTTATGTGATGCTGAGGCCCCCATGTCTGGTCCTCACATTGTCACAGCAAGCAGCACTCTGTTTGCTGCATCTTCTGTCCAGCTTCTTCCTTTCGTTTGTCTCAGCGTTTCTCATAGCCTGGACTCAACTGACTATAAATTCTTAGTACAGCTCACCATGCTCTTCCCTTTGTATGTTTTCTCAATTGACAGTTAGACCCCAGGCTTCATCAGACTCAGGCGTCATCCCTTTGGCACACCTATTGGTAGCAGAATGTTCTTTCATTGAGCAGCACATACTGTCTAGGTGTCTCTTCTGCAGATGTGTCTGTACAATGTCTAGAGTCAGCGATTCACTGGGGCTGCAAAATGGAACATTTTAACCAGATGCGTTTTATTTATTAGCTGTAATACTTTAGTTTTTAGGTATGCATTTCACTGAAATATATATTCATATACCACATATATGCCTGGTGCCCATGGAGACCAGAGGGCATTGGAACCCTCCAACTGGAGCTGTGGACTGTTGTGAGCTACCATGTGGGTGCTGGCAACTGAACTCAGGTCTGTTGTAAGGACAGAAGGTGTTGTTGCTGGCGGAACTATTTCTCCCACTCACAAGCTGCAATACTTACTATATAGATGTTTCTCTTTACTGTTTGGTGTCTCAGTTGCACAGTTCTTATTAGAAAGACAGCATGGGTGGGTTTTCTCTTTCTTACCAGTTCTCAAGGTAATGAGTTACTTCCCTCTGATCCACAGTTTAATTGCTCTATCCATGTTTTCACGTTAGTGTGCTCTTATTAGAAAAGGGAGTCCTGATTGGCTGCACTGCTCTAGTTCCTTCATATCTCACACTGGAGCAGACCAGCCCCTCCAGGATTTAGTTCTTGCTCTTCAATTGACTCATTAAATGTTCAGGGTGTATTTGTCAGCTAGTTGGAGGTTCTCTTTCTTCCCACACATGTCAGGTGTCCCTGATCTTGGGCTTTTCTGCACATAGGGGCTAACACTATTTAGGTCTCTTGGTTGCTAAGTGGTCACAGCCAGTTGTATTTTGGGTTTATGGTAGATATCACCTAGTTTTGCTATGTTTCCCCTGGAATTTTGGGTTGTTATTAATTGATTTGTTTTTCATGTGATAATAAATAAGATTTAAAATAGAAGTTTCAGATAGGAGAGATGACTCAGCAGTTAAGAATGTACACTGCTCTTTAGAGAACCCAGGTTTGGTCCCAGCATCCATGTGGTGCAGCTCACAATGTCCTGTAATTCCAGCTCCAGGGAGAGCTGATGTCTATGCTTTCCACAAGCACCTGCACATGTGTACATATCCTCCTGTACAAAGATGTATAGCCACATCATTACAAACAATACAATAAGTCTTACTAACTGTTGACGGCCACCAGCCTCTTTCCAGAAGAGGCTGAGCCATGGAGGAGTTAAAGTGCAGTTGAGAATAACTAAATTGGAAACTTTTGAGCTGGAAGATCAGGTGGGTGAGTTTCTCTGAAGAAGATTTAAAGTTTGAGAAAAGGAGCAGGGAACATGAGTGAGGGCAAGCTTTGTCTTAGTGGGTTTCATGTGAGCATAAAATACCAGGAAGTAACACAAATGTCCTGTTAAGAGCTGTGCTTCCAACCTTTCCCAGACAGAGCTGTGTCATGAAACCCCTATACCTTGAGGGCGATCAACTCCATTGCAAGTAGGAAAAGAATACACTATTTATGGCAAAACTGCAGTGTGGAATGAAGCATGATTAGTAAAAACTCAGAGTCAGAAATTAGGGTTCAACCTGAAGATCTGAAAAGCAAACATCCACCATTGGCCCTTACCTCCACCTCAGACTGAAATGGCGATTCTGCCTCCCGGAATCTCAGAATGAGACTTTGTGTTGAGAGCTGTTTCCTCCCATTTTGTAATTCTCTCTAGGGCTGGGATTAAAGGTGTGCACTATCGTGATTTGCACCACTCAATTTCTATAGCAACTAGTGTGGCTGGCTACTGGGATTAAAGGTGTGTGTAACCATAACCTGGTCTATAAGGCCAGCGGGACTGTTTTACTCTCAGATGTTCAGCAGTCTTATTTATTAAAATACAGTTGAAATGCTACTACAAATAGCATTCATCTATCTTCCACCTGAAGATGGAAGAGACCTTAGTGATAAACACAAAGCAGGAGTTGTATGTATTTTTCATAAACAGGCACAACACTTGTCTGTTGAGCAGCAATCCAGACTGCAGGCACGAACATCAAGAGATGTGGTACTTTGGCATCTAGGTGGGGTATCATGGATTTAGGGTATAATGTGAGAATAGATTGCTAAAGCCTGAGCGTTTTCTACTTGGGACTTTAGGTAAACATGCTAAGTATTTGTAAGGTGTGCTATCATGAGAGTAGTGAGACTTTCTCTATGGTGAGCCAGTCCAGGTGGGTCTGTGCTGTGATAACCTCCAAGTGCATTTGAAAACATTGGTGTTTCCTTCTACACATTTGTTGGCTTTACACACGAACTCAAATGACTTGTAACTTTCCACTTCTCTTTTCCCTTTGTTTTCTTTTCCAAAAATCTAGGCCTGCCTTCAGAGACCTGATATCAGACTTGAGTCACTCAAAGAAGATATTAAGGAATTCTTTAAAATATCAGGTTTGTAAAGTCCCCCTATCTTTAAGCATCTTCAGACTTTGGGCTTCTTCCTCAAAACTGGTATAACTTGTCTGAGGGCTTCCGTTTGGAGAGGAGTGGAATTCACAATTTTTAATAAAATTGTGCAAACACTCAAGGACACTGTATAAATGGCAGCTTTGCAGTAGTCAGTTGCTTTCTTCCTACTCAGAATATGTCCCACGTGTGGCGAATATATCCTTACGTAGTAGCTGGTTGTTTTACTTCCTGCTATGGCTCTTCTCCTTCATTTCCTTACTTTTCTATGCTTTTAGAAGAAAACAAAACAAAACAAAAAGAAAATCTTAATTTTTTTGGACAAGAAGGGACGACCTGGCATCAACATTTGCATGTGGGTGCTGAGCTATTAGATGGCAGCTCCTTGTAATATTCATTCTGCTTTTGCTGATGACTAGTCAACAGAAACTGGTTCTTGTGCTCTGTCTCTAGTATGGACCAGATGGTTTCCTATCCTTCTTCATGACACATCCATCATAGCATCAGTTCAAAGACGTTGGCATTCATTTGGCATGTTGACAGTGGAAGAAGGCATTACTCTTAATTCGAGAAAATGAGTCAATAGATTTACTTACATAACACTTAATGATTGACAAAATTTTTCCATAAATAACCATGATGCCAACATTTTAGTGAGTGAAATTTTATTAAGTTGGGGCTAGAGATATAGCTCAACAGTTAAGAGTACTGACTGCTCTTGCAGAGGACTCTGGTTTAGTTCCCAGCCCACAACAACCTGTAATTCTAGATTCAGAGTCTCTGATGCTCAGTTCTGACGTTTGCAGGTTCATGCATAAATTTTGATGGACATATATACATTCAGGTGCACACACACATAAAATAAATACATTTTGTAAGTTTAAAAAATTTTGCTGATGCATATTTAAGACACTAATATTTATTTATTTTTTAACTGAAAAACAGGTTGGGAGAAGAAACTTCAGAATGCTGTTTATAGTGAACTGAATGTGTGAGTTCTTTTCTGTGTATTTTGAGATGCTGTTTCAGTTAAGTAGATTTATTTTGTAAGTAGTAAAATTAGTGTTTCTGTATATATGTATATTTTCATTTCTCATTAGTATACTTACAGGGTTTCTAGTAAGTTAACACAATCACTACAGTCTGGTCTGAATAAATAATGATTAGGTGGTACTATCTATATTACCAAATTTGTTTATAGAGAATGTATTCATCCAGTGTAATTAGGTAATGGGATAGTTCTCATCATACTTATGTTCTTTTTATTGTTAAATTTTGAATATCATACTTCTTTCTGTTATTACAAACTGATCATTCTAAACATATCTTTTTCTTTGCAAGATTACTATTATTACTAAGAACCTAATGCTTTTATTTGCCCTGATTTACCATCAGGGCTTATTAAAGTGTATAGAACTTTTGCTCTAAAAATATATCTCCAAAGCCTGGTGATGGTAGTGCACACCTATAATCCCAGTACTCAGGAGGCAGAGTCAGGTAGACCTCTGTGAGTTCAAGGCCAGCCTGGTCTACAGAGCAAGGATCCAAAACTACACAGAGAAATCCTGTCTTGAAAAACCAACCAACCAAGCAAACAAACAAAAAACCAACCAAACAAAAAAATATGTGTAGCTCCAGAATGTCAGCTTAATGGTTCATTCAACACCCCATTATCCGTCCATTATTCATGGAGTGTTCACTGTGTGCCAGTGGATGAGAAGGAAGCACTTAGGGGGCGATTAGAAAACTCAGCTCACCTCCTGCTCCCAGGATATGTAATAAGCAGGCCAATGGAGTTCCCGTGTCCACACTTTTGTTTTAGTTTTCCCTGCCTACCTCTATTCTGCCCTGCACAGGCCCAAGACAGTCCTTTAATAACCAATGGTATTCACAGCATATAGAGGGGAATCCCACATCACATGTGCATAGAGACACACATAGAGTTGGATTTTTTAAAAGACTAAATAAAGTCTGTAGCTCATAATGAGTACAGGGAGACTTTGACCTGAACTCCAAGATTAGATAGTCTTAAAAATCCAGTCACATAGCTAGATCAGGGTTAGCAAGCTTGGTTGAGTCTTCTCAGATTGAAAGGTTGGATAAGGTGTTAAGAATACTCATAACAAATACCTGAAACTTGAGTAAAGCCTGGGGAGAAGCTGAGGCTGTTGTATTAGACAGGCTTTGTGCCCAGGGAATGGCATATTGAGAATAGGAAAAATGTGTCGTCACTGATGTAAGCCAAAAGAAGAAAGTGGACGCAGAGTGTTCTGTTGTATCTGCCTTCACTTCTTTCTTTTTCTTTTTCTATTTTTTTGACACAGGGTCTCTAATCCCTGTACTCAGGAGGCAGAAGCAGGTGGATTTCTGTGTGTTTCTAAGCCAACCTGGTATGAGTTCTATGTACTTTTCATTAGCATTAACCATTGGATGGATGAATAAAACAGGAAAAATGGGGGCTGGACTGATGCCTCAGTGGTTAAGAGTACGTACTGCTCTAGGGGAAGACCCAAGTTAGATTCCTAGTACTAACATCAGCTAGCTCAGCTACCTATAACCAGTAACAGGGATCCAATGACTTCTTCTGGCTTCAGTGGGAGCCTGCACTTGTTCATGGACCTCCTCCCCCCACAAATGCTTAATTAAAGGCAAAACAAATCTTTTAAAAAGCAAAATGTAAGGAATGAATATTTTTAGGTAACTTTAAATAATTGGATCTAAACACACACAAGTATGCACACACACACGCATGCACGCATGCACACACGCACACATGCCTAATAAAGCTTACCTCATTTTCTTTGTTTTAATAAACACTTTAAAGATTTTAGGTTTCTATGAACAGAAAGTCTTCCACATTCTGTTATTGACGTGAAATCTGCCACTCACTCTAGCTCAGTTTGGTACTTCCCATTTCAGACTGCACACCTTGTTTCAATTTCCATTCATTTAAAATAATACGTTTTCTATTGTATTCACAAGTATCCAGGTTATAATGGAGATAATTTGAATTGCTGAAATTTTTACTTTGTTTCAGTGTCTTAAACACTTCATAATCTTTGACTTATTTATGCATCAGGACCTAGGTTCAATGCCCAGCACTCTTGCCCTAAAAGAATAAAAAAGAGAGAGAGAGAGAAAGAGATGAAACACAATCTTTATAGCTACTTTTAAAAATTGAATTCGTATTATCAGCATTTTATGGAAGTGTAATCTATCTGACATGTCCAATGTTTTGAGATTGAAATGTTCATACTCAACTACTCAATCAAGTTACAAAGAAATTGCAAAGAATCCCAAAATGTTTTAAGTAGTGTGGTGGTTTGAAAGAAAATGACCCCCATTGGCTTGTAGGGAGTGGCACTATTAGGAGATGTGACCTTGATGGAGGAAGTGGTCACTGGAAGCAAGCTTTGGGGTCTCAAATGCTCAAGCCATGCTCAGTGTGATGTTCACTGTGTGCTGCCTGCCAGCTGCCTGGACACCATGTTTCCCACCATCAGAAACTCTGACTCAGCCCCAATTAAATGGTTTCCTTTAAAAGAGTTGCTGTGGTCATTATGTCTCCTTATAGAAATAGAAGCCCTAACTGAGACAAGTAGCTTTATGATTTTTTCTTGAGTCATATTCATAGCTATATTTGGGCACATATGGCCCATGGGGTACAGGTTGGAAATGCCTAGACCATGTCTTAGTCTGTTTTGTGTTGCCTTTAGAGAGGACCTAGAAATTATCTAAGTGGTCTGCTATGATTTAAATGTCCCCTCCAAGTTTATGAGTGAAATGTATTTGCCACAGTAGCAGTATTGCCAGCTGAGCCTCTTCGGAGCCATTAGGGCACAGGAGCCTTACTTACCCTTTCAGAATGTACTGGAGAAACCATAAAAGGCCAGGCTTTAGCTGTTTCCCTGGTGAGCCTCTTACCTTCTGTCTCCAGATGTTGGCAACTGGATATTTGACTTCCTAGGGCCTAGTACTGTAAGCCAGAATGCTTCTGTTCTTAACTGATAACATTTTATCTGGGCATAGTGCTGCACACCCATAATCTCAGCACCTGGGGGCAGAGGTGGGACCAGTTCAAGGTCATCCTGGTCAGTATAGCAAGTTCCAAGCCTGCCAGGGCTACCCAGTGCGACCCTATGTGAAATACAAAGCAAAAACATTACCCATTACTAGAATGGTATAATTAAATCTTCTATTAGGTCTGGCATACACACCTGAACTGTTAACAGATACTCTTATTTCATTTGTAGCATGGACTTCAGAGGTGAGTAACTTCGTACCAAGAGAATTCATTATTCTGAGCTCAAAATGCTACTTAGCCATCTCTTTCTGCTCCTAGATATCCATTGCCCAGTCATCCTTCTGCACCTCCTGAGCATCTCAAAGAGCCTTTGGTCTACATGAGGAAAGCACAGGTAGGCCACGCTTCATTTCTGTTTTCTTCTTCCATGCCAAGCAATGCAATGCAGAGTACATTTTTATTGGCACATTATATATTTGTTCATTATATAAAGAACCTCTTAAGTAATGTAATAATTCTTGTATACTCTGCCTTTCTATTTTCAGTAATCTAGGTTCATACCTGTTTAACTATAGTAATCATGGAAAACAGTACATAGAAATAAAAGGGTCATAAGCCATACTGGCTTGAAGTTTGAAATAGGGTAAAACCTTCTAGAATCATCTATCCCACACTGCCTGTGCATTTAAAAGAATGGAATATATATATGAACTTAATGCATTGAAGGCAATCAAAAGGAAAAACTAAAACAAGTACAAAAACTGCTAGAAAATAACATGTAAAGGCACTGAGCCTGTCACGTGTTCCCATGTCTCTAGCTGTCCTTCAGTGGGCACAGCCCATCATGCTCTCGGGCACAGCCATGCCTGTGGGCCTTCCTCTGAGGGCTAGATGGCTGTGCAGCCAGAGGCTGGGTTCTTCTCTCCAGTGTGGCCTCAGAAATAGATGAAAATTTTTATTATGAAGCTTTCAAATCATTCCTGCAGAAATCCTGTGCCCTCATCCCTCTGCTCCATTGCTGTCGTAGAAAGTGCTCTGCTGTGTCCAGTTGCCAGGTTCACAGTAGTATACATTAGCAAGAGTCTGACTTGTATTTTCATTAAAACCTCCTCCAAATCAGATGTTGATAGAGACAGTGTAACAGAAACCATGGATATTTTGAAGAAATATGTAATATTTATTCTAGGTGGTATCTCTAGGGTCAGATAGTATCGAAGGCTTTTATGGGCCAGTCTTACAAACCTCCTCTCAGGGTTCAAAGGAGACATTACCATAAGCGAAGGAGCTAGGATCTGAGGGCTAAGGAAACCAGCTCACCGTTTTCCTCTCATTATCTGCCATTTATTGTTCTTTCGGCTGCAAAGTTTCCAGCTTATATACACATACAGACACAATCAGCAATTCTCTGGCAACAGCAAGGGTACCAGGCATGCATTTCTCAGGGCCATGAAAACAGATAAGGGCTCACAAAGCAGGTGCCTGTATCTTACTTATTGGCTAAGGGGGGCATGACTTGTGAAACACTCAGGTGTATCTTAAGAGGCAAAATGGGTCAATAGAAGAAGGGACTATGATTTCTAAGGGGGAGAAAGGGATTTTGTTTGTTTAACTACACTTGTGTCGTTAGTTAACCTAGAAGTTTGTAAACAAATACATGTAAAAAGGGAAGAAAACACGGCAGCGCTGTGCACTTTCTTCAGCGGTGGCTGGGAGCTCAGCCTTGTGTCCAGGGCAACAGGGGTAATCTGCCAGTGGAAAATGGGTGGTGTTTGATCTGTATTAACATTTTCACCAAATGTTAGCTGATTAAAGGGAGTCTCTCAGCTCTAGAGATTACACCTAAATTGGCTAGATCAAAGGGAAAAGCTATGGCTACTTAGTGTAAAATCCAGCTTCGGGCTAAGCAGCAGGTGCTTGTTCTCGCTGACACCCACATGAGAAGGAATTCCTTTCTCCATGGCTTGATAAGTGGACCATAGCTTTTGCCTGTATCTTTAGAAGTAAAGGCACAAACAGTTAATTTCCTAGACTAAGATCTTGTATCAATAAAAATGAGGTGAAGGTAAGTAGGAGAGCAGGGGTAAACTGAGGCTGCTGTCTCCCAAGTCAGGTGTGGGAGAATTCAAGGCACCCAGTATATAGTCTATATATCACAATTATACAGCCAGATGAGAAGTCATCTTCCAGATTACCCACATATATATGTGCCTAGTAGATAGAATATTTTCCTGAGATAAACACACAAGCAGTTGGAAACACCCAAAGCTATTCTTAGGGAAGAGATGAAGTGACTCATTAGAAATTACAGATAGGAGCAATCGATTTCCAATCAGTAGCTCAATGGCCTTGCCAGGTGAGGCCAGAACCACTCTTCTGGTAGCTCGGCCTGTTGAACGCTAGTTATCCTGCTGTACCCCTCATGGCCCTTGACAAGACAGTGTCAAGGACTGGCCTCCTACTTCTTACCAGGGGAGGGGTGTGGGAATTTTAGAACTATAAGTAAAGAATATGAAGATGCATATAGAATAACAGGATAGAAACCATACAAAGTATCAGGAGGGCATTCCAGTGGCTGAAATTCTGAAATCACCCACATTAATTTTTCACAGCTTTTATTCCCAACATAAATGGGGGGAGGTAACAAGTCTTTATTAACATGGTACAAAGGATAACTCACACAGTCGTTTGCTTTATCACTCTGAAACATCAAATCATTAGCATTCTATTGTCTAGGTAGTGAACCTGCTCTAGGTCACAGATCCTGAAGGTTGCCCTTCCCCAGGTGACCTCAGTTACAAAAGAAGGAGCAGAAGTATGTTTGCATATCCTGATCACCTGTCAGGATTGAATGGAGCTATCTTAATGTCAAAAGAACCAAGCAATCACTTCCTGAGTTGGGACACTTGTTGATCATTTGAGTAATCCAAACTTTCTGACCAACAGACAAAGTCGAAATGGGTCCACATTTCTCAGCCTCCACAAAATAGTATTTATTTATTTATTTGTATAAAAGCATGATAGTTAAACATATTCATAAAAGAACTGTGTGACTTTTGTTATAAAGATTTAAACTAAGCAAAGCTAGAAGGTAAGTGTAATGGATTATTAAAACTTGCTGCAGATCCCTGAGTAGCTTGCTGCAGGATCCCAGTGGGCAGCCAGTGGGCAGGGGGTCCCAAGAGCAGCCAGTCCTAGGCAGGGACTGTGCATGAGACCTTGTCGCAGGCCTCTGAAGGTGGCTAGTCCCCAGCGGCATCCCCTGTGGAGTCCCTGACTGCTGAGCCCTGTGGCGGTGGTAGGTGAGAGACAGACAGATGGGCACACCATGTAGAGTGAGGTTGGATATTGAGAGAGAGAGAAGAGAGAGAGAGGAGAGACCAAAGCTGCCTCTCCAAGAGAAAGATGGAAAGAAGAGAACTCAGGCAGGATGCTGAAGATCAGCTTGCCTCAGTGGATGGGGTAGGGAGTGGGGGTGGCTTGTCTCTTAAAGAGACAGAACATTACATTCCCATCTCTTTTTTATAATAAAAAGGTGGGAGGCTAGGCACCACAGGTTAAAGGAATTGGGGCAGCAGATTCTTAAGATTTCTTCCTACTTATTTGTGGGTGTCTAAATATTTTTTAATAGCATAATTCTTTTTCAAATATATATATAATTGATTTTTATTGAGCTCTACATTTTTCTCTGCTCCCCTCCCTGCCTCTCCCTGTAACATGAGGGCCAAGCTTGTTGGGGTTTCTGTCCTGTCCAGTTCCCACAGCCGGCAAGTCCCAAAGAGATAACACAGAGAGTCTGCATTAGATATAAACTGATTGGCCCATTAGCTCAGCCTTCTTATTAGCTCTGATAACTTATATTAGCCCATTATTCTTATCTATGTTAGCCACATGACTCGGTACCTTTGTCAGCAGGGTAGGTCACATCCTGCTTCTTCCGTGGTCTGGGCGGGACTGCCAAAAGAATCTTCCTTCTTCCCAGAATACTCCTGTTCTTATCGCCCCGCCTCTACTTCCTGTCTGGTTGACCCACCTATACTTCCTTCCTGGCCAATCAGCGTTTATTTAAAACATGACTGACAGAGTACAGACAATTATCCCACACCACTTCAACTACTTCTCCCCTCTCCTTCAACCCTCTCCCAAGGTGTCCTCATGCTTCCAATTTACTCAGGAGATCTTGTCTTTTTCTACTTCCCATGTAGATTATAGATCCATGTATGTCTCTCTTAGGGTCCTTATTGTTGTCTAGGTTCTCTGGGA
>LOEQ01006247.1:49398-60699 GCA_001685075.1 Bramus lutescens | reverse complement strand
ACTGGGTCTTGAGGAAGGTTGTTTCCTAATTTTCTGAGAAATCACCACACTGAGGTCCAAAAGGGCTGTACCAGCTTGCACTCCCATAGGTTCTTTGGGAACTTCATGTCATACACACCAATCCTGCTCACCTCCCAGTGCCTCTATATCCACATCCCCTCAAAGGAAACTCCTCTAAAAATGAATTAAGAAGAAAACAAACAAAAACCCCACCTCCCTCCTCTGTCTTTCCAATACCTCTTCATTCATCTTAGTGGCATTGGGTGCTGTGGTGTGTCATGTAGTATACCCTTTTGTTCAATCAGCCTCACCAACAAAATATTCATTTCAAATATGAGTCATTGGTCTGGTTCAAGGCCTCTGGCACACCATCATCACTGGATTCTCTCCAAAACTTCTTTCAGATATTCTGCTGTTGTCCTGAGTCATGGAGAATCTGTGGCTATCATTCTCCAGGACACGTCCCTTACAAGCTCCAGCAGGTCATAGATGTTAGGGTAGGCCAACCCAAGGCCTAGAATGTAGGCCTGGGTGGTAGCTGCGCTTGTCTGTCCAGGCTACTGGGACCATCCCCTCAGGCAAGGGGCAGAGCCAGCTTTCGTAGGCCCATGCCATGGGGCCAGTTCTCCTATGCCTGTGATGAGGGGTGGGGCCATCTCTCCCAAGTTTGGTGGGGGGGAGTAGGTATAGGGAGAGGAGGCAGCTCTCTCATGAGGGACAGGGCTAGCTTTCCTGCTGCAGCATTTAGCCAGGGGCAGGGCCAGCTATCCCAGGGCCAATGAAGGGCAGGACTGGTCCAGCATGGCCCTCAGATTTCAATGTGCATGGTCCCCTGTGGTAACATGGACCATGGACATCAACACAAACCCCAGCTGCAGCAGAACTAAGGACCCAGATATGGCCCTCTACAGCACCTTGGGTCCAGAGGTCCTCATGGCCCCAGTTGGCCATGCAGGCCAATCAGATTGGCATGGCCCTGGTGGCAGCATGGCCCTCGGACTCCAATATGGCCACAGACCCCAGCACCTGTGTGGCCTTTGGTGGTAACATGGACTTGGATGGACATTGTCACAACCCCCAGCTATGGTAGAAGAGTAGACCCAGGTATGTTTCTTGGCAGCAGCCTGGGCTTGGATATGTTTTGAAAAAAATCCCTTTTTTTCTTGAGGCAGGGTCTTACTATGTAGTCCTGGCTAGTTTGAAATTCACTGATCTCAAACTCACAGAGATCCATATGCTTCTTTTTTTTTTTTTGCCTCTGTAGTTTTGGGATTAAACGTATGCATCACCATGCCTGGCAGAAATTTTTAATTCATTAATATAGAAAAATTATCAGTTTTAGCATGTTAGACCTGAGAAACAAAGTGCAGAGGTTCTAGCATGACTGGAAGAAGAAGTAGACAGGTGTGGTAATTTGACTGCAATTGGTCCCCATAAGCTCATAGGCCCAGATGATCTAACATTTCAAAGGACCTCTGTTGGGGTTTCCTCTGAGTTCTACATCTAAGACAGCCTCAAGACTTCTGGCTGAGATGATCAAGCTTCACAGAATGTTCCAGTCTGGACTTGACCATAATCCTAAATTTTCTTTATGCCCCCATAAGATTATCAGTACCCCCATTCAGCAGGAAGTAGCCTAGAAAACTATGCCCACATTCCCCCCAAAAATGGATTATAGATGTTTGTCTTTGTTTTGAGTGTCGGTTACAAGTTGTTATGGATAATGGTCAGTAAAAAAAGCTAAACAAAGATTAGATTCAGAGTTTTTGTTTTGGAAAAAACAAAGGAGGGTGCTGTGGGACAATGGTCTTGTACCCTGTAAAGATTTGTCACTTGTGTTGGTTTAATAAAACACTGATTGGCCAGTAGCCATGGAGGAAGTAAAGGTGGGGTGACCAGAACAGAATTCTTGAGTGATAACCAGGTCTCTCTGGACTGTACCTGCAGCATCCTCTGCCTCTCTGGCCAGCTGAGCACAGTGACTCTGTGCCAACAGCTCCCTGTCTCATGGGCACTCTGTTCTCATGAGAAAAACCTTTCAAATAAATGTACGTTTTGTAATTTTGAGTTTGTCATAGGTGGGCTCTGGCCAGTTCCTGAGATGCCTTTAAGATGGCTGACTTGTCTCAATTTCAAATATCTGGCTTCTTTTTAAATAGTGTGAATCTCTTCAGAAAACAAACCTGCCTTAATTCCAATTTTACATAGATTTTTCTGACTAAACGTCAATATTTGTAAATCTTTCTGATCTGTTTCTTTTTCCTCCTGGTTCTCACCATAACCACATGGTCAGATTTTCTCATAGTAATAACCCTACTCCTGGTACCATTTTCTATTAGGTTTTACATCACTGTGACAAATGTCTGGGAGAAAAACTCAAGAGGAGGGGAAAGTTTGTGGCTCCCAACTCCAAAAGCTTCAGGGCATGATAAGTTAGCTCCTGTGCTCTGGGCCATGGTATAGCAGAAGGCTGTTGAGGAACAGATTTTCTCACCTTACATCAGATAGAAACAGATAAGGATAAGGGGTAGAGGACAAAACACATCTTTATAGGATGTGTTCCCAGTGACCTAACTCCTCCCACTGGGCCCCACCTCCTATCTTTCACTATCTTCCAATGAAATTTTATTATAAATCCATCAGTTTAATTCATTAGGGCAGAACCCTCAAGATCCAACCACTTTCCCACTATTGACTCGCAGTTAATACTAGCTTGTAGAGGAACATTTTGTATTCAAACCATAAGAATATTCTCCTGATCAATGTCAGTCTTTCTTCCTTGACTTCCTGTCCATAGAAAGGCCAGTTCAGTTCCTTGCCCTGTTGAGTACTTTTCTCCAGTTTCCATGGAGCCCACTTAGTCTAGGTCTCATGAGTACCATTTTATCATGTTCCTTCTGTGCCTCCTAATCTTTTGCTCCTTTAGATTTTTTTTTATTTGCTGTTCAAGTCCTTGGCGTAATGGTACTTCTACTGTCTGTTGTCTCCTCTCAAACTGTTGACAACTCAGGGGTCAGGAAGTCACTTAGTTCTCTTAATAATTAGTCCAAAATCATTCATTTAACTTTTAATAGATTAATTTTCTGCCAGCTAGTAATTTAATACTTTTTACTCAGTTTCTGCCTTCCATTTAGACTGTACCAAAAACGTCACCATGCTTTGATGACTTACAGTTCTTTAGTGTCTATCCCTACCTTTGTTGAGAGTGTTGTGATTGTCTCATAAACTAGGCCATTTAGTGCACCTCTGTGATTCCAATTGCCTAGGAAGTGGAGCTCCTAACCTAAAGCTTAGCATTTAAGAACTTCCCTCTCTGGCCTCGACTCCCTTTCCATGTTACTGTCCTCTGCTGCTGAGTGATTGTCCTATGCGCTCATCTAGGTCATTGTGTCCTTTCCTTCTGCATTATAAACACTATTTGCTTTTCATTTTTTTCTGTCCTGGCAAGAGCTTTCTGCTTACTTTGTGTTATCAAGATGCCATCTATTTTGTGAGGCTCAATTAAGGTGGCATCTTTTCTCTGATGTCATTGTCCAGTACCCCGGGTGAAAGGATCTGCCCCTTCCTTCAACCTCACAGCTCTCTGCTTTATAGCCCTTAGCATAAGCTGCAGCAGCTGTTTCTCTGCACACCTTCCCGACCAGCTGTGTGCCCCCCAAAGAATACTTGAGGCATCTTTGTGCTCATTGCGTCTGCTCTCCTGACTGTTATGCAGCAAGAACTTAGTTTATGTTGAACTAAGGATTACAGCTTTTCTGACTTCTAGAGTCACGTAAGTTTAAACAACATTGGATTAAGTGAAATTTCAACATTTAAAATTTTATCCAGTGTTATTTAAACTTCCATGATTGTGAAACCCCATTTCTGTGTAAGAAGCCTTGGGAACTACTTTGGTGTATTTGAAGAAAGCAGTATATGGAGAAACTAGTACAAGTGCAGTGCTTGTGAGTGGATCAATTTTCTTTTAAGCTAGTGCTTGTAGCACACGGAGGTCTAATGTGCCAGCAACTTAGGATTTCACATGTGGCCATTTGTCTAGTACTCATGGCAACTGATGAGGTGGTCACTCTGCCTCACTTCACCAAAGCAGTCATGGTAGACTGGACCTTGACCTGGACAGTATGCACTGGAGTTCATGCTTCCTGGTAGAATTCATTTAGCCTTTATCTGCTTATGGAAACTCAAAATACACCATGTGAATGTCTATCGGTCCCCAAAATGCCCTACAGGACAACCTCCCAATGCCTTAAAGGGCTTATCATTAGGCTCTAGTTCTCAAAAAGTTCCCTTTTCTCTCAACTGTGTTTGGCTGGGGTTCAAAACTTTAATATATGGGCCCAAGAGCACTGACTATCCAAACTACAGTAGAGTTAATGTCATAGCAATATGGATAGTGTCTGATGCAGAGCGAAAAGTAATCAGTGTTTGTTGAGTGAACTAATGAGGACAACTATCTTTGCCATGCCTATGAATCTCATAATAATAATATCTTTTCTTATTAGAGTAGATAATGCTAATGAAAAACAATGATCGCTCTTTTTTTCAGGGAAGTTGGGAAAAAAGAATCTTGAAGAGTTTAAATAGTATGTGTACTGAGCTGAGTATCCCATTGGCACGAAAGGTAAATTTAACGTTTTTAACATTTTCTGCTGAAATACTTTTGTGAGTTAAATACTGAAAAATATCACAAAGTTGTATAATTGTTTAGCCTTGTTAGTCTTCATTTACTGGTGTATCAGGTTTCTTTTTTAATGAAAATCTGTAAATGCCAAATGTTTGGTTATGTCTTAGACATATTCTTACTTTGTATGACTCTAGTGATTGCTATAATGACCTATGCTATAGCCCTACTTAGACATTTGTCTGTTGTCTTAGTTACTTTGCTACTGTTGTGCTAAAACAGTGTGACCAAGGCAAGTTATAGAAGGAAGGGTTTATTTGGAGCTTACTGATCCAGAAGGGTAGAGTCCATCACTATCACAGTGGGAAGCATGGCAGGCCGTTGGCAGGCGTGGTGACGGGAGCAGCAGCTGAGAGCGCAAACAGGAATCAGAGAGCAAATTGGGAACAGAGCAAACCTTTGACTCACAAAGTGTGTGCCCTCGGTGACATACTTTTTTCAGTAAGGCCATACCCCTTAATCTCCACAGATAGTGCCACCAATGGGAAGAGCAAGTATTCCAATGCCCGAGACTTTAGGGGCCATCTCATTCAAACCACCACAGCTGTAAGGAGTGAGTGTACCTTCAAGTTTTAATGGCATTTAGTCTTTGTACATTCTGAGTTGGTGAACACAGGAGCACTATTCCTCGAAGGCCTTGATGACTGCAATCCTGTCATTGGCAATATGATAAGATCGTCCAGCGTTAGTAGAAGGAATGTAGAATAATTTGTTGTATCTCTGCAGACATGGGGTTATATTTAGATCTAGTCCTTACTTAATGGTGGGAGAGGTAGGAAATGAGAGAAAAGTCACCAGGAGTCTGTTCTAGATGCTGTGGATGATGACAAGTAGGAGAGAATGAGTTTCCCTTCAGCTCCTTCTCTGCCTGCCAGGTATCCTCCACTATTGAGAAGATCAGGAGCATAGACTTTTGATGAGAGCCAAGGAGAACTCACCAGGGTAGTATATAGAAAAGACTTAGATGAAAATCTTTCTGGATATGTAGTGTGATACCATACTGTCTTGCACATCAGAAGACTGTGCTACTGAATCTGTCATATTTCCTCAGCCAGTCTTCTTGCCATGCGTTTCTGATCTTGCTGATGGGGTGAGAACCATAGGATGTGATGTGGCGGAGGAGCAGGCAGTTCTTTGTGAGGTTTACTGGCCAGTCTGATCATTTACCTTCTCTTCTTGGACTCATTGGCACCAAGTCCTAACTAAGCCATTGAGACTAGATATGTTTCAAGCATTTTAAAAGTTAATTTTAAAAATTAAATGTTTAATTTGTTTCTCATATGCCGTGGTACCTTTTTTAAACTTTTGAATAAGTTACTGATTTTGAAACTAATTAAAAAATTTTTAGAGACCAGTTGGAGAACAGAAAGAACTTCTGAATAAATGGAATGAAATGGGGACTGACGAGCCAGGTATGTGAAGGATTGCCTACAGGATTTGTCTCTTGACTGAAATAATGTACTGCTTCCTTTGAAGGTGTAGCAACCGTCCAGCTCCACTAATTCCCTACCGTCTGATTTGTTGGTTTCTAGTTTGCAGCTTAAGAATTCCAACTTTAGGCTGTGTTTTCTGTTGTTTAGCCAACATTAAATCACTTTTTGTTTTGTTTTTTTTCAAATATCATTTTAAAACATTTTTATTAAAAACATATATAATCTTTTTATCCCCTCTTCTATGATGTTCCCTTAGGTGTAGCAGTTTTGTTAGTAGATTTATCAGCTGGGGGAAAGATTGTAAAAGACAGAGGGCCAGGAGATCTGCTGTGAGATTATATCTTCTATAGAGGACAGGGCAGCTGTACCCATGAAGTGACAGCAACAGCAGGTGGCCTAAACAAGACCTGAACAGGGATGACACTAGTTGCTGTGCCAACATGGATGGGGAAAATCTCATGAAGACCCCACTCCTAAAGAAAGACTGTAGACGGTTAAGATCTGCTAAGAGAGAGGGAAAACTGGCCTTCCCTAGGGATGCCCCAAGCAGTTATCTAATATCAAGTATTCTGCCCTAAAAACATGCTTATCAGCAACACTAAATGGACTTGGTTGGTTGTGTTTATAGATTTATATGTATGTATGCATGTAACAATAATAAAGAGAAAAGACAATAGACATCATACATGAAAGCAGAAGGTGGGCTTGGAGCTAGAGAGATTGGAACAGTGGGGACAGGGATAGTGATAGGGGATTGAAGTAATGAGAATATGCTATTCCGTGTATGAAATGTCATAACAAAGTCCATCAGTTTGTGCAATTAATAAATGCTGAAATTAAAAAAAAAGGTAAATAAAATTTATTCAATAGCTTCCTGAGACTTGTCTTTTAGTGAAAGTAGAAATTCTGTAAGGTTAATTTGGCTGAGATGCTAAGGGATTGACCAATGAAAAGTAAATGTCAAGAATTAAAATGGTTTTAAATTGTATTTTGTCTCACTTTAAATTTAATATGTAGCCAGTTGTGGAACTATATAATGAATAACAACTGTGTATTGTAGATGCCTATAATTATAAGGACAGATGTATACATGACTGCCCACGTCTTGTGGCCTCCACTGCTCAAGCTAGTCTGTGAGCCAGACAAGCATTTCCTATGATAGGAAATGTTGCACCTGAAGTCAGGGGACTTAAAAACAAGCTGATGGATTCACTGTGAATGCATTATTAGTATTCTAAAGACTTTGAAAATTCTCATACAGAATCTTTATGTGAAACTCTTAAGATTGTCTATAATATGTTGTTTAAGTTGTCAAGGACTATGTTTTCATTTCTGTGTTCCCAGTGTTTCACACATTGTACAACAAATAATCAATACTTAACACATATGTGCTTCACCTCTATAGAAACACAGTAAAATGACATTAATATTTATTGTTCATCTCATATATTAACTGAAATTTTGTTTTACTCTAACTCATCCCAGATTTAAGCCTTTTTCGCCCTGTTTATGCTCCTAAGGACTTTCTTGAGGTATGTTCTATGGGATGGATATGCAAATGTGGTGGATGTAGTTGAAGGCTCTGCATGACCCAAAATGGCTTTTTAGCCTATGGTTTTACAACAAGAATTATCATGTTTGGCAAGAGCAAAACTATACAAAAAACTAACCAGGCTTGTTGTTTACTTTTAAAGGTATTAATTAATCTCCGCAACCCAAATTATGAAAATGGTGATTCTCTTAGTTTTAGGACTCATTTGGGTTTAATCCAAGTTCCTCTGAAAGTAAAAGACATCCCTGAATTGGTAAGTATTGACATTGAAGAATAAATTAATGTTATAATAACCACTAGAAAAATATTTTGATGCAGCATGTATCTGTTGTAAGAAGTCATGGACATATTAACCAATTACTAATTTGATAGCTGTTTAGCTAGAAACATGTACATAGAAAGAGCAAGTTTGATGTAAGCCAAAGCAAGCTTACATTGACCTATAAATGTTTTGCCCATTATTTCAATAAAGAGCCAATATTTATGAGGGAGTTTGCTGGGTCTCAGGTGTCTGATGTGTAACTGTAAATTGGAACAAATATAAGATTTATCAAAAGATATTTAAGAAAGCACATGTTATTTAATTTAATCAACTTTCCTGGAGCCCAGAACATGGTGAGACACCAAGAGAAACTGCATTTGCTCAGGAACCCATCCTTTTGGGGAGGCATTAGTTTTTAAAATTAATTTTGAGATTTCCTGATGGCGGAGCTATGTTGTCATCACTCCTTCTGTCACTCATTCCAAAACAGTCAGACAGGAAGTGTGGGTGAGAGGTGCGCGCGCACCACTCTGTCTGCGGGCTCCACATCTTCCAGTATGTGATCTGCTGCATCCGGCTAGATCTGGACTATTCTCCATTTGCTGGCAGGCCTCCTGTTATTTTGTCACTAGAGAGATGATTTTGGAGGGACACTTGAAAGGCAGGAGAAGGTTGTGTCCCTTCTGGTTCCCACGTATAATAATGTTGTCTATGGCCCAGCTCTGGCCTGCTCTTCTTGGCAGTTTTTTTTTTTTCCCACCCTGTTCTTGATCATGGCCTTGAGCACTGGAGGACACTTTTCTGATTCTTACTTGTATTTAGTTCACACTCCTAGAAGCCGTGGTTGCTTTCTGCATTTGCCACTCCTGTTTTTTCCTCTTGATGTCTGTGGCATGCCCTTTCTTTCTTCAGTAGAAATTGACTGACAAAAGAAGCAAATGGTTTTCTTTGTAGAACCTTGGGAAGGCTCAAGGGTCAGAGATGCCGTGGGTACTTGCCAAGGCAACTCATAGGGCTGAGAATGGAGGCTCTGTGGAGGACTGTCTCGCAGAGCTCCTGCCCACTCCAGAGTCAAACCTCCGATGTGCAGAAGGAAGAGAGAAGTCATTCACACAGGGTCAAGTGAAGTCTCTGGAGTAGTGAGACTGCTGTTCTTATCCCTGTTGCTATGCTTTCCGACCCTCCACCTACCCTAGTGCACCAGAAAAGCTGGTGGAGGTTTGGAGAACCCTTATATACAGCACAATTGGCTGGCTAAGGAGTTGTGTAACAGAGTGGCCCACCACACTCTAGGGAAGTCTTTGCTGCAGAGCTGCCAATCACATTTTTCTTGCTTTATCCCCAGAGTGGAGTGATGAAGTTAAAATTCCCAGATATTTAAACTGCTGCAGTGTGAGAGCATGAGGCAATGAGTTCAGAGACCAGAAAGAGGGGCACGGGGAAAGAGAATGAGAGTGAATGAGCTTGAGACTGAATTTACAGAAGGACGACTGGTAGGTGTTGTAGAGCAGGCCCCGGCTTGGCCCCGCAAATACTTTAGATTTATACAGTGACACAAGCGGAAAACAGCAAGTGTGCCAGTGTTCTAGCCCTGGTGTCTGGTAGTCTCGAGCTCTGGCTCCAGTCTGGATTGGTCTGTTTTGGGTGTCGGGAGAGTCTTTTCCCTTCTTTTTTTCTCTTCATTGACATTTCTAGAAATTCTCCTTTTCTGTGATTAGAGTAGTATTTGTGGGGAAAATAACAATTGCAGGTTCTACCCTGTGGCTTCTGATCTCCCAATCATGGATTTTGACAAGGATTGTGGCATCAGGCATGACAGTCCCTCTGTGGAGCAGGCCCTCAAGTTCCGTCAGAAAGTGGTTAGTTACAGCATAACAATCACACCTCTATTGCTCCAGTGGGGCGCATCTTGCCTGCCAGGTCTGTGTGGCAGCATGCAGGGTATGGTACTCCTCATCTGTAGTCATTAGAACGAGTCCCTGCCATCCTTATACTGAGTCAGGGTGATTCTGACTCTGAATTCCTGGATTATGCACTCTTCCACATTACGAGGAAATTTCTAGAAATGGAGATCTACTATCTCTAAAGAGAGATGGTGACTAATTTATTGGAGCACCCAGATGGGACTAGACACAGCTGCTCAGTATTTGCTGGGCCAGGTGCTTTGATATGTACTGGGGAGCTCAGTACTAAGAGACAGTTCTCATCCTCAAAGTGCTACAGGCAAGTAGAGGGAGGGACAGACAGAACAGGACAGCTCTAGTCTAGTTTAGTCTAGGTAATGGCTGAGAAAAGATAATGTATTGAGAATTCCTTTTGCTAGCCTGGAACGGCAAGGAAGGTTTTTAAGGAGACACACTCCCTATGGTCAGTTTTGATGGAAATCTGATTGTTTGCTAATGTTGAATAAAAAATAGTCCAAAGCAATGACGTGGAAAATGGACACCCAGATCTCACCTGTCCTAAGTAAAACTCTTCATCTTGACTACAGAACCTAGTATTGAAGTATTTATTGGCCTTAGATTTCTGTTTTAGTATCCAGATAAATGCTGTTTAAAAACTGAGATGCATAATCATTAACAGTAATGATTCAGTGAAGGAAAAGTCATAAAATACATGGAACACAGTGGTTGAAATGGGAGAATCATGAAACTCACTATCAGATAAAATTTGGAAAAAATTAAAATTATCTCAATTTTAAAGGAGACTGAAGTATGGCTTACCATTCAGAATAGTTATAAAGCACTGAAGCAAGTATTAATAGAAATATTTAATTACTTGTAGAATAAAATAATATGATTAACATGGGTTTTTCTATGCTTACAAAATGCAGATGTGATTATTGTCCTAGGACATTGCTAGATAACTGAAGGAAGCTATTATGAATAATTCTAATTCATCCTTATTTTAGCTGAGCACTTAATAGTTCAGTTTTACTCAAAAATGAACTTGTTTTGGATATTTGTGGTTTGGCTTCTTATTATCAAATTGAGATGCCAAATCATAGAAAACCCAGAAGTTTATGTTGGCAATTTTGGACAATGTTAAATAAAATTGCTAAGTGTGATGAGTGAGTGGCTGTGTGTGCACACATGTACATGTGTGAGTGTGTGCATGTGTGCTGTGTGCATGTGGTTGCTTGCTTGCTTTAGGAAAGGTTGGAGCATCACTATGCCTTTACCCAGAAGGATCAATATCGTCTCTTACTATGCTGATTTGTGTGTTACCTAAAGAAGAAAAATCAAGGGAAAAAAATTTGAAGAATACAGTGCCAGCATTCATATCGATAAAATGTTCAAAGTAAAAATATTTAGAAAGGGGGCTAGAGAGATGGCTCAGAGGTTAAGAGCACTGACTGCTCTTTCAGAGGTCC
>LOEQ01006247.1:15206-36402 GCA_001685075.1 Bramus lutescens | reverse complement strand
TCAGGTTGTTGGAGGAATTCTTGCATTGACGCCTGCCCATCTGTTCCTTCAAATGCAGCCAGGAGAGTCTTGGTGTCTTGGTGCAATCTATGCTGTGACTGACTCTGGGTGGATTTCCTCAGTGCAGGAGCAGGAACTGTTCCCCTCTGGGTGGATAGTCTCAGTTCAGGAGCAGGACCTGTTCCTGGGCCAAGGACCTCGCAGACAATCGAGCAGGCTTGGGGCAGGGCAGGGATGTGTGGATCAAAGAAGCCCCTGCAGCAGGATCTGAAGGGGCCCAGTGCTCCTTTCCAGGACGTTCCGCCCCGCCCCGGGATGGCACCCACTCACCAGTCTGAAAGGTTGTCCTCAGCACAGGGACAGGACTCTTGGAGGTCGAAGGAACCCACAGACAAAAGGGTGAACTTGGGGGAAGAGGAGGTTGTGTGGACCCAAGAAGCCCCTGCAGCAGGAGCTGGAAGTGCCGTGCAGTCTGGTTCTCACATTCTTCTTGTTGGAATCAGCACAAGGCTGCAACAGTACCACTATTTATGCAGCACTGCTTCTACAGATCTAACCAATGTTGTAAGATAGGGATATGAACTGGTTTATGATTGGAGGAAGAAGACACACAATCATATTCTGGGTGTATGTGATAGTCACATGTATTAAGACCATGGTTAAGTACCTAGAAAACTAAAAATATTACTATAATTAAAATGTTTTTGTAGGATATTCTATAAAAATATTTAAAAATCAATAGGTTTATCCATATTATCATCTTGAAATACAGAAGTGAGACACACATGGTTTATTATAGCAGGAACATGAAAAAGTTTAATGCAGAGAGCCTTGTAGCACATATGAGGAAAACAGTGTACACAAAAGACAGAGAGCAGTAAAATCTGACCCCCAGGAAACCTGCCAGGCACCATTCTGAGCTTATGGTATGTATCCATTTTCCCTCACAACAAAGTGCTGCTTGCTTTCTCTGGAGCCCACAAAAGCTTATAGATTTGTCTTACACAATAGAGATCTCCATGTATTCTTGGTTGGGATGCCTTAACATCATAAAATATCACTTTTTTCTTTAAAAAATTGGTAAAATCTCTTTTATTTTTAATCAGATGATTCACCTTACCTTTTTTATGGAGGTTAAGTGTCTAGGAATAACCAAATCATTATTAAAGAAAGCAGAGTAGTGAATTAGTGAGTAGTAGCCCTTTCTCTATAATTTTACTTTAATGGAAAATGCTGATAATTAGCTGTTACACTGGCAGAAAACAGTAAGACCTTTTGATACACAATAATAAGTTCCAGGAAATATACAAATATTTGAGTGAAAAATTAGCAGCTTTTCAAAAACAATTTGTATGAGCATGTGCTGAGAAAGCCTTTGCTAATGCAAGGAAACCCAAAACCATAAAGAATGTCTAAGGAATTGTCAGTGTTTACCAAAAATTTCAAACAACATGTTATTTTGAAATAAAGTGCTTACAACACAATGACAGAAGGTTGATTCTCCTTCTTAATGAAGAGACTGACACTTTATAGAGACAAAGACCACTGAATGGACAGACAGATAATCCTGTGAAGGGTGAATCCCTGCTATGGAAATCTAAGGCCAGGAAGCAGAGGGGAGGATCTTCAGATTGTTGATTGAGAAAAGTGCAAATGAACACAACAATGCAATATCATTTCTCATTAATGCAGAGTTTATAGAGGTAGAGGTGTAGATTAAATGTTACCTCATTTTGCTGGGGGACTTTAAATTGATATTGTTCTTGAAGAGTAGTCAGGCAGTCTGTATGTTGACGGAAGGTGTGTATAGATTTCACCCTAGAGCTCCGCTTTGCCTATTTATCCTACAGATAGAGCAGCATAGTGCAGGAGGGGATTTACTGCAGCTTGTGCACAGGGACAAGCTATTTAGAGACAGCCTGAGTCTCCATTGATAGGGAAGTGACTTTAAAGCTGTGGTGTGCAAGTCTTAAAGGAATTGAACCAGGATTGACCTAGAAGCCTTCTCCCGAGGACCAGCTCTGGTGTGGGAAGTCCTTCTGTATATGTGTTGCTTTTATTGGTTAATAATAAAGAAGCTGTTTTGGCCTGTGATAGGGCAGAATAGAACTAGGTGGTAGAGATGGGGGGGGACTAAACTGAATACTGGGAAGAAGAAGGAGAAGTCAGTGAGATGCCATGTTAGCTGCAAGAGGGGATAGATGCAAGCTGCCAGCTGGAACTTTGCCAGTAGGCTACAAGTGTCATGGTAAAATACAAAATAATGGAAATGGGTTAATACTAGATGTAAAAGCTAGCTAGCAATACGCTTAAGCTATTGGCCAAACAGTATTGCAAATAATATAGTTCTGTGTGATTATTTCATGGTCTGGGCAGCCAGGAACCATCAAGCAGCATCCCCCAGCACAGCTCTCCTAGTATTCACATCTAGATGCTTCACAAGCTGTGAAGGGAAAAGCAAACATTAGTCATGCCCAGCTGTAAAGCTTTGAACCCTGACAATGACCAGTCCATGGCTTTGGACAGTGAGTTAGTGTACTCTCTGGACCTAAGCTCCTCAAGTGTGGGTGGAGATAGTTCTCACTGTTTTATTTAACTTTGTTAAAGTAATCATCAGATGCACCTAGTTCATAAATATTATAGTCATTATTATAGTTAATCAGTTTATCAAATATTGATTGAATACTTAGTAGGTACCTGGGATGAAAATAGGCATATTATTAAACATCTACTGTTACTTAACTATCATTGCATAGCAATGAATAGATGGATAATGGATAAAACAGAGTCTCTACCTCTTAATGCCATAATTTTATTATTGACTATTGTTTATTAAGGTTTGAGGATGACATTAAAAACATTAAAATTTTTTATATATTTTACTTTTAAATACAGGATATCCTGTATTATGAGCAACTTAAGACCAATGTGATACAGCATGACCTTTTGGTGGACAGTCTAATTTATAAAGTAAGTAAAAGTATTCATGGTTTTCCATTTCATCAGTGGCATTTACAATGAAAAGCTTTCTCCCTGCAGGGCTTGAACTATGGACAAAAGTACATATTAAACTTGACAAACAGTTTGAGTGACTGTGTGATAGTACATGTCTAGGATGTCTGTACCCTAAATCCAGAGAAAGGAAGATCAGGAGGAGTTCAGGATCATGCTTAGATTTTTAGTGAGTTTGAAACTAACCTGGGCTTCATGAGACCCTGTCAAAAAAAAAACCCAAAAAAAGAAAAAACAAGAAAATGAAAGAAAGGAATGAAAGAGGGCAAATGAGGGAGGAAATAACTGACATGATCATTGTACCTGTGAAGTTGAGGTTGGTTTCCCAAGCTTGAGGTCTGCAGGCAGTGTTATCTTCTTTCCGAGGGAATTGTTCTTATGTTCTTTTCCCAGCCCCTCCATGTTTTTGTGAAGAGAAAAAACTTTGGTCATTTTAAATTCAAGTCTTCCACACAAAGAAAGTGGAAAAACAACTAAAATTAAAACAAGACTATAGTATTTTAATCCTAATTATCTCATAATTATTTAGGACTTATTGTATATTTTCTTTGTAATAAAGCTATTTTAAATTATGTGTGTGTGTCTTCAGTTGGGAGTGTGCACATGAAGCAGATGCCCCCAGAGTTACAGGTGGTTGTGAGCTGTCTGAAGTGAGAAAACTTGACTCTTCTGCAAGAGTGGTTCTGTACTTGACCACTGAACCATCTCTTCAGTCATGTAATAAACACTTGTCTAAGCTTCTAAATATGTGGTCAAGTATATCTCAACTTAATAAGTACTACTCAAAAATGTAGTAAGGGTACATTGAGTAGTTGGTACCAGGAATTAAACTGTAAATATAAACATTTCCCCTGGAATGATTATGACTCAAGAAATGTGTGGGAAGGGATATTAAATCCCTTCCCTGAACTGAACTCTTAGATTCTTTTATCTGTACTGGCTTCTCCTCACCTCCCCAATAACTTACCTGTTGCTGTACCCTCTAGTTCTATTGTTTATTCTGGCCTGCCAGTTATACCAATGTTTCTCATTCTTTTTTTATCACACTCCAAAGGCAAAGGCTTAATTAATGTCTAATAAGAATTAATGACAATCAGCAAGATTCTCTTGGGTGAGGCTTTGCTTTGGCATTCCACAGCCTCTGTAAGACATCATTTTTACCCCTGAGACCATTTGGCTCAGAGTTAGTCTCACCTTTGCTGAGAAGGCACTGCTTTACCTTCCCCATGGAACCTCTGATGAGTGATCCATTTCTTTCCCTGTGCTCTGTAGTTTCAAGTTTTCTCCAGAGCTATTCATGACTTATTACATCAATCCCTTGACTTCTGTTTGGTTCAGCTGCTTAGCTGAATGTTCTAGACTGTTTCAGCTATATAGTCAAGGATCATTTTAATCCATCATTGTGATTTTTCCATATTTTTATTACATGTTTATTCTATTCATTGATATGGTAGATTTTTTATGTATATGGATGTTTTGCTTGCATGTACATTTGCACACCAGAAGAGGGCAACAGACCCCATAGGGCTAAGTTCTAGACAGTTGTGAGCCTCTATGTGGGTACTGGGAATTGAACTTAAGACCTCTGGAAGAGCAACCAGAGATCTTAACCAGTGAATCATCATTCTGACTGATAGAGTAGACTTCTTGAAGATAAACATTGTCTTTATTTTCTTTGTGTTTTGATTTTGGTGTCCTTCATTCTTATCATCCTTATCTGCTGTCTTGTACTCTGTAAAGATTTGTCACTTGTATTGGTTTAATAAAATGCTGATTGGCCAGAAGCCAGGCAGCAAGTATGGGTGGGGCAACCAGAACAGAAGAATTCTGGGAAGAGGAAAGGCTCATTCTACAGTCATCACCTAGACACAGAGGAAGCAAGATGAGAATGTCTCACTGATAAAAGAAATGAGAGGATATGGGTTTATTCTGGGTTAAGAAAAAAAATCAGGTTTGATCAAGGAAGATCCCCTGAAAAAATCTCCAATAGGACCAGATGGCCTAGATGATCAAACATTTCAGAGGACCTCTATTGGAGTTTCCTCTGAGTTTTACACCCAGAACAGCCTCAAGACTTCTGGTTGAGATGATCAAGCCTCACAGAATATTCCAGTCTGGACTTGACCATAATCCTAAATTTTCTTTATGCCCCCATAAGATTATCAGTACCCCCAATCAGCAGGAAGTAGCCTAGAAAACTATGCCCACATTCCCCCAAAAAATGGATTATAGATGTTTGTCTTTGTTTAGAGTGTTGGTTACAAGTTGTTATAGATAATGGTCAATAAAAAAAAAGCTAACCAAAGATTAGATTCAGAGTTTTTGTTTTGGAAAAAACAAAGGGGGTGCTGTGGGACAATGGTCTTGTACCCTGTAAAGATTTTTCACTTGTGTTGGTTTAATAAAACACTGATTGGCTAGTAGCCATGCAGGAAGTATAGGCAGGGTGACCAGAACAGGAGAATTCTGGGAAGAGGAAAGGCTCATTCTGCAGTTACCATCCAGACACAGGAAGCAAGAGAGAATGCCTCACTGATAAAAGGTACCAAGCCATGTGGCTAACACAGACAAGAATTATGGGTTAATGTAAGATATAAGAGTTAATAAGATGCCTGAGCTAATAGGCCAACCAGTTTATAATTAATGTAAGTCTCTGTGTGTTTCTTTGGGACTGAATGGCTGCAGGACTGGGTGGGACAGAAACCTCTATCAACACTGATCAACCAATCAGTACTTGTTGAATTGATTATATAGTGGGTTCAGTAGTATCAGCATCTTTTGGGTGTAGAGGATTTTCAAGGTACAGTGTATCTTCTTTAGTATATACCTGGAGGGTCCTTTGATCAACTCTTAGAGTTTGCTGAGTACTGGCTCAGAATCTTAGCACTTCCCGTACCTTTTGACAAAAATAGTAATGCAGCACTTCTTTATTTGGACTGCCAGCTCACAAAAAAAATGACCTGGAGACTTATTATTAATTATAAAAGCTTGGCCATAGCTCAGTTTGTTCCTAACTAGTTCTTATAACTTAAATTAGCCCATGTCTTTTAGTCTTCATTTTCCCACGAGGTTCATTTTCTCAACTTCATACTGCTCATCCTGCTTCCTCTGCATCTAGCTGATGACTCTACCTTTCTTCTCCCCAGAGTTCTCTTTATGCCCAGAAATACCACCTATATTCTCCTGCATAGCTATTGGCCAGCCAATTTTTTTTATTACACCAGTCACAGGAACACATCTTCGCACACTGTACAAATATCCCATAACATGGTAATCTACCCATTTACAGACATGGAGACTCAGCGTTCTGTTGTTATGGTGACAGTATATGAGATACTATTGTTGAAGAAGGAAAGGCTTACTTTACTGTATACTTCATACTATGGAGTCCTAGTGTGTTTTGGTCTGGGAAGTCAGTACCTCAGGGCAAGAGTCAAGGTCGAGCAAAGCTATTTGCCTCTTGGCAGCTAAGATCCAAAGAAAGGACAGAAAGTTAGCAGGGTCCATATCTCCTCGAGTCACCTCTCAGTAATTGTACTTCTCTCACTGGGTGCCAGCATTTAAAGTTCCAGCACTTCTCAGAAATGCATGAAGTGGAGATTAAGCCTTTAACACATAGACTTTGGGTGTTCATTTATCAAAGCACAGTGGCCTGGATTTGGAGCAATGTAGCCAAAGTTATGCAGCTAGAAGTAGTGTAAGTGAATTAAACTCTTAGTCAGATCTGGTGGAATGTTCGTGCTTTTCACCCTAAAGTACATGATGAACATTTCAAGTCACCATAAAACCTGTTCAGAGACAGTCTAGGGGGGATGCTGATGTTTTTCTTTTTCTTTGAGCTCTTGTTGGTTTGCTATTGGATAGGTCACCTACGTAATGATACAGTGCATCACATCACAGAGAACAATTGGGCCATTAGTTTCTGTTAATTCCATCATTGAGCCATCAAGCACATATTTTGATGCCTTAGGTGTCAGACCCTGTGATGGAGCTAAGTGTATATAAAGCAAGGCATTGGAGATGAGAGAGCCAAAAGTCTCTTTGGGAGAGTAGAATTCTTTTAAGTAGTCTCAGAGCAAGAAATGCACACAGAAGTATGTAAAGAAAGGACCAACATTCTATCCAGTGGATGACATAGCCCTGAAGAATGAGTTCATGGGGCAAGAAAGTCACAGCCTCCAAGGAGCAGGTGGTGATTTTCAAGTGACCAATGACAAACACATAGGACATGTTTGAGAGAGTGGCTAAGTATGCTAGCTGGGAGTGGTGAGGATGGAGTTTAGGCTGGGGGAGAGTGTTACAATTGCAGCTGGATGTGTGATCCTGTTGTTCTTTTCTAGCATTGACATCTAGGAGGAGATTGACTGGAATAAATCTTAGAGAGTTTTAATGGAACCTTAAGAAATTAGAATGCAAATAGTGTAGTACATATTTTGCTGAATAAATATGTAATAGGAATAAAATCTTACCAGGAAATTTTTATAACATCACATAAAATATATAATTCATTGTAATATTATTTCCAAATTTTGCATTTGTTCTTTAGAGTTAGAGGCAGATTAATTTGAGTAATTTTCAGTGCTTTGTAACTTTTAATTGCAGGATGTGAAGCTGACAGCAAGCAATGATGATTACTATTTTGTATTTGAAGATTATTTATATCAGGTAAGTGTTTAAGTTATCCAGATCTTTGTTTTAGATTCTCCAAGTTATAATACTTTAAAGATATTCTATAGTTAAATAAATCTTCTGAATTCCAAAGTGAGTTCTGAGATACCCCTTTTGGTTATATATGCTGCAGCCAAGATGTGCTAGCAGGTCAGTTTTCTATAGTTTTTGTAGGCACAAATTTGAAAACTGGATATCAACTTAATACTTAAGCAATCCCAAGATGTTTAGAGAATGCATTTTACATGATACTTTCGATTCGATATATTAATAAATAGTTAAATGTTCTAAAAACCAGTGTGAAGAATCATGATTATTCTGATAATTTTGACAGACACAAACTTCAAAGCATCCATTAGAAATATTTCAGAGAAGAGGGTAAATGAGAGAGGGGAGTTCTGGGTGTATAGACTCAATATACATTGCACATATGTATAAAATTGTCGAAGAATAAATAACTATTTTTAAAAATAAGCATGTCAAAAAGCTAAAGAATCCATTCTTAAATAAATAAAGAAAGGTTGGATGACTTATTAATCAAGTAGATAAGGTCAATAAAGAGATGAAAATAAAACATAATTTCTGCAGTTGAAAGATAAAATAACTGAAATGAAAAAGTCTCTGAGTGGCTCAACAGTATATTTGAAAAATCAGTAAGTAATCAGTAAATTTGGAGGATAGATCAGTAGATAAGTGAACAGAACTTGCTTTACTTATCCAAAAGTTGAGTATTTTTTTTTAGATTTTAATATTACTCTCTGGCTGAAGTTTCCCCAGTATCATAGAATTCTAGATTTCCTTCTCCTGTGGTTTAGTTCCTAATATAATGGATCCTTTCTGAACTGATTTCTAAGGAAAATATAGTAGTTGATGTTATACAAGTAAAGATATAATTTGAACCAAAAAAACCCCCCCTGAAACATCTAAATTTCTCTGCTTATTAAAACGTTTGGTCCTTTTTATGCTGTTTTAATCACAAATACAAAACTGTTATAATGGGACCAGGGGGATGGCTCTCTGAATAAAGTACCTGGCATGCAAGCTTGGGGACTAGAGTTCTTACCCCAGAACCCATGCATGTCTCGGTGGGCATGTGGTCTGCCAGTCATTCCAGTTTTCAGAAGGCACAGACAGGGAGTAAATTGGCTAGCTAGACTAGCCTGTATTCTGGCTTTGGGTTCAAGTGAGAGACCCTGCCTCAATGACTCAGATAAAGAGCAATTAAAGAGAACTTCTGACATCAATCTTGGATCTTCATACACACATGTACATGTGCACATGCATCTACACACATGCATACATATACACCATAATACATTAAAATGTTATAACACCAAACTTATGGATATATCCATTACCATGTATCAACCAAGAGCCAATAATGTCATGATTTATAGTCTCTGACTATTGTATTTCAGTATGTGGTTACAGAGAGTATAAGTTTGACAAGTTTATCACATTTGGTGAATGAGGAGAGACCGTTAGTGTTAAGTTCCAACTGTAAAGTCTTTTGGTGGTGGTAACAGAAGTTTGCTGGGTGACAAATTCACCTGCTGACAGAGTCATTGAGCAAGGGTAACAATTTCTCCAGTTAATACCAGAACAACCCATAAGAGCATATCCATTCCACCCCCACATAAGTGACTTGTATGTAAGAAACTTGAAAGTAAACAAGTCAGACAGCAGCATCATTTTCAAACAGTGCATGTGTTTGCCGAGGAAAACCAGGACCATCTTCAGGGAATCCTAACGATCACCACACTGTGTAAACTACAGTTCCCATAACGGCCCGCAGTCTAGGTGCTGAGGCAGGAGGGCATGGATGTAGAGGAGGTTCGGAATTGTTGGCGAGGGCTTGTGTCAAGTTCTCATAGTTTATACGGGGAGTATTCGCAACATGACCTTTAGCACCTACTCATTTTTATCAGCATTTTAGTTCAAATTCCATTCTTTTTTGGTTTTACATAATTTTTTTCCAACCACATCTCATGACTGCTGTTTCTGATGTACTCTAGAAGTAATACTAAACAAGAGTTATTATTAACTATATGTAGGGCATAGCCTATCTCATGAATTTATGATAAATTTGTCATAACTGAATCCATTGAATATCGATTCCCTCCTGTGTGCTCTGCAAACTCTGGCAATGGCCACTCTGATCCCCGCTGCTGTGCATTTGGCCTTTTAAAAGTCTCACATCAGTAGGATCTACCATCTTTGTCTGTCTGTGACACACTTGCCACAATCATCAGGGCCATTTGGTTCATCCAAGTCTTGTGTGGCAAGATGTCATTCTTTTTAAAGACTAAATTTTAGTCTATTGTGTATACACACTATTTTCTTTATTCATTTTTCTAAATAAGCTTCTATATAGATCTTTATCCTCATTGCATAACGAAAGGATGCTTACAACACAGGTTTCTATTTTGAGAAATTACTCAATTAAGTTTATTTTCTATAGTCGGGTATTAATAAATACTTTTTTTCACTGGGTGATGGTGGCACATGCCTTTAATCCCAGCACTCAGGAGGGAGAAGCAGGTGGATTTCTGTGAGTCTGAGGCCAGCCTGGTCTACAGATTGAGTTTCAGGACAACCAGGGCTGCACAGAAAAGCCCTGTCTCAAAACAAAAAAAAAATGCTTTCTCATGATGATATTTTAAAGTTATTTTATGAATAGTCCAATTACTTAAAACTTTATAAATAATTTAATGTACTTATAGATGATATTATTTTATACATAAAAGACACTAAAAACTCTACCAGGAAACTTGTACAGCTGATAACACCTTCAGCAAAGTAATATGATACAAAATTAGCACACAAAATCAGTAGCTTTTATACATACATATGACAAAAAGAAATCAGGGAAATGTACCTTTCGCAGTATCCTAAAATGACAAGAACAAAACCCTTGGGACAACACCAGCAAACACATGGAAGACTTGTATAGTAAAAACTTTAAGACACTCTAGAAGAAATTGAAGATAACACCAGAAGATGGAAAAAACTCCCATGCCCATGGATTGGTAGGATTAATATTGTGAAAACTGCCACAATACCAAAAGCAATCTACAGATTCAGCACAATCCCCATAAAATTCCCACACAGTTTAAAGAAACTGAACAGTCTTCAGCTTCATGCGTGCACACACACACACACACACACACACACACACACACGGAGAAAAGAAAAAAGAAAAAATCAGGATGGCAAGAAGAATCTTGAGTAATAGAAGAACTGGCGTAAAAACAGACACATTGAAATGGAATTGAAGACACAGACATAAATCCATACACCTATGGACTTCTGAGTTTTGACACTGGAGAAAATACAGCATCTTCAACAAATGGGCACATCAGATTGGATGGCTGCATGTAGAAGAAAGAAAATAGATCCATATTTGCCATCCTACACAAAATTCAGCTCCAAATTGATCAAGTATTTCAGCATAAGACCAGATACCCTGACTCTGTTAGAAGAGAAAGGACAGAATGGCCTTGAACTCGCTGGCACAGAAAGGACATTCTAACCCCCATTACTTTTCCCTCTCAACCTCATGTGCTCTTTTTTAGAAAAAACCACCACCAACAAAACATTGAGTCCCGTCGTGCAACCTGTATGTGCACTGGTGGGGGACCATCTCCTGTAGAATGGATAGCCTGTCAGGTCACATTCCTGAAGAAAACTGACCTTCCCTCTTCTGTCGGTCATCAGGCACCAATAGATCCTCAGCTGCGCTGGGACTTCATGCACCCCTCGCCTATCCACACAGGGATTTTTGTCTTGCTTCGTCTTATGCAGGTCCTGCACACATTAGTCGCAGCCACTGTGAGGTTATGTGCACAGCTGATCACGCCTCTTCAATTTCCTTTCTTTTCTTGGCCTCTAGGCTACAAGGTCATGAGCTTCCTTGTGTTTTGCCTGCTGGCATCGTCATCGAGCTTGGCTGATTTTTCACTGCTTTCTCATCTCTAGTGTCTTATTCTGGAATCCCCAAACCATACTTCCCAAGTACTATCTTTCCTCCTTTTTTCTTTCTTTCCTGCTTCTGGATTCTGTACAGGACATACAGTAGTCAGTGTGATGTCATAGATTCCAATGTCTGTTCATTTTAGTACTTTCTTTTTTCTGTTTCACAAACCCATTATTTCCATTGCTTTTTCTTCAGCTTTGGTGGATATATTCCACCTGTTCCAATCTGCCTTTGATCCTTCCAGTGAATTTTCATTTCAGTCATTGTTTCTGTTCTGTGTTGTTGTTTTTCTGAGTCCATTGTCTCTCAATGAGGTTTCCATTTTGTTCAAATGCCATTGTTTATTTTCTCCACATATTTCTTTATGTGATCCTCTTTGAGATCATTGTCTTATCCCCAAACATTTAAATTTTCCATCAGATCTTTGTAGGAACAATTTCATTTTACTTTTTCATTTGAATGGCCCATACTTTCTCATTTCTTTGTATTTGTTCTTTATGATTTTTGTTGAAAACTGGATATTTGAGTATAATAATGTATCTCTGAAAATCATACTGTCCTCACCTCTTAGCCCATATTTTTTAGGTATTGTTTGGAGTTTTTGTTGCTTTGATTTTTGTAAGTTCTTTCCAAAGTCAGCATGAGATACAACATTAAGGTCTCTCCAGAGCTTTTCTGAGCCTTTATTTTTACCTGGGCATGGAAGATTGCCTTCTCAGTTTTTCCGTAGTCAGGGGCATTTGTTATAATGTCCTGTCTCCTAACAGGAGGAAAAGAGAATGGAGCAGGGGTGGGAGCAGTCTTCTCTTTAAATCCAGGACCTTGACTTCAGCTAGAGAGCAGTGGAGGTATGTGTAACAGTGGGCCGTCTCCACCTCCACCCTCCACCTCTGCACCACTCCAGGCAGATGCAGTAGTCACCAGTCAGGGAGTAGGTGTGCAGTGTGGTGTGAAGTTCTAGCTCAGAAAGGAAGGGGCTGTAGCTCCCACTGTGACATGGATTCTGAGTCCTATTTCTCTGTCTGTAAGGAGACAGCAGGCATGCTGGAATTGTTAGGACATACACTGTAAGGAAGTAGCAATCATAACTAGAAAATTTAAATATGGTTACTTACAAAGTAAGTAAAAATCACATTTGCATTGTGTGGTGTTATGCCTGGTAGTTACTTGCTTTGTTTACAAGAGTATTAAGAACATATACGTACACGACTGCTTCTCAGGAGTGGGGAGTGTGTAAATGCTGCTGTGTTATGAGCTGACATTGACCGTGTTAGCCACAATTTACCACTGGAGGTCCCCCTGAAAACTCCAAGGTGTCCACAGACTCCATGCTTCCAAGATAGCTCTATGAGACATTGCTGCCTGCATGGTAGTTGTCTGGATGGGAAGACAGCGTCATGGCTTCCTGCTACTCTATTATCGTTATAGAGTCCTCTTGATAGCTAATTCTTAGAACCACATAACGCATTTCATTATTTGGGTTTGAGTTTTGAAATTGGGTCTTGCTATGTAGCCCATGCTGTTCTGAAACTACTGATCCTCCTGCCTCAGGTGAATCTCAAGTGCTGGGACTGCAGGGATACCTGGCTCTCCAGGGTAACCTTATTCCCTTTTTCAGATGAAATGCAGAAGATAAGATCCCAAGCTCATACAACTACAAGGACCCCAAGCCAGTTCCATGTCCCAAACCCAGTAAGCCACACTGCCCTTTAATTTACGAAAAATTTAAGGCAGGGAAGAGTACTTTTCAAGCCATTCTTGAAATGTTATCATTTCTTCATTACCTTAGAGAAAGTGCAAATGGGAAGATTTTAGCACTTACATGTTAACCATGTTGTCCAGATGGTACCCATCATTTCTTTTGTGGTTTTCATTGCACAAATGACTTTTTTCTTAGAAATGTTGAGAAGAAATATACTTTGACATATTAAAAAGCTTTCAGTCCAGGTAAACCTTTTGCAGACATTCTTGTTCTAACTCTGTGGTATAAACCTGTATGAGTGCCTGGTTTCTTACAATTCTTCTAAATAATGGAGAGCCCTGCTGTGAGTAAGCTCACCTACTACATTTAAGTTTTCTTAATTTGTAAGTGACCGCTGCCTTCTGAGTGTGCATCCCAGCAGGTTTACGATGAACCTGGCATCTCTTTACCGATTAAGTAATCAGAGTTAAACCGATTGAGGCTAGAGTAGGAGTTGGCAGTTCTGTTCATATGGCAGGGTTGTGCCCCGGTACGTACTGTCTGTGCACTACCCCTGGCATTCTCACTTTACAGTCCCAGTGTTCCCCTAGAGCATCTCAGATGGCCTGCCTTCTCGGGGTCACAGGCAGCAGTGCCTCTATGGGATATATTTAAGCTCAGTGCTTCTTCTAAAGTTACTGTGCTACCCCAGCCTGCTAAACTAAGGGGATGTTGATATAAAATTTTCCTTAGGATTTTCCTTGGTTCATTTTTGGGTATTTTTGCCTTTATTTAGAATTATCTATTGTATTCATTTATTATTTGTACTAGCTTACTGCTGTGGCTGTAATGAATCATTACAATTCAGTGGTTTAAAGTAAATAAATCTTCTTGAGGTTCTGAGACAGAAATCTGAGTGGTTTGATTTGCTCATACTCGTGATATCCACAAGGTTGCATTATTTCTGAAGGAGAACCCATTTCTTTGTCTTTCCCAGCTTCTAGAATGATGTATGCTTTGGCTTACAGCTGGTTCCACCATTCTCAGAGGCAACAGTAGACAGCATAGTAAAATTTCTTCACTGCCCTGCTGCCTCTGTCTCCTTCATAAAGATCACTGTGATTATGTTGTGTCCAGTCATACAATCCTGGGTTATCTTGCCATTCACAGATTGTCAATGTAATGACATCTATAAGATCAGTTTTTTAAAATAAATTTCAAGATTACAATTACATCATTTCTGCCTTCCTTTTCCTCCCTCCATGCCCTCCCCACAACTTGCTCTTTTTCAAATTCATGGCCTTTTTCTTTGCAGTTGTTTAACTTTCAAATATGCTTATGTATTCTGAAATGCATAAATGCACTCAGTCCCTATAATGTTATTTGTATTTGTGTGTTTCAGAGGTGACCATTTGGCAGTAGATAACCAGTCAGTGTGCTTTTCCCTAGGGAGGACTGCTTCTCCAGCTCTTAGCGTCCCTTGTTTTTCTGGAGTTCTTTGTCTAGGCTTGAGGTCTCATGGGTTTTCCCCCTTCCACATTTACATGTCTCTTGGTCTGTTCATTGGTCAGGTCATGTTTAGGCACCTGTGTTGCTAAGATTTCATGGATGTAGCTTTGGATATTTCTAGAAGACACAGTCTCACAGCAAATTTTCAGCTCTTTACTAAACTTCCTGCCCCTTTTTCAAAATGCCCCCCAAGAGACTCCCAAAGTATTATAGGCTATTGCTATTGCCCTTGGTTGCCCCCAGAAGTGGAAGGTGAGTCTTTATTGCTAAAGACACTATGCATGTAAGACACAAGGCACAGAGGGCCCTGAGCTGGAACTGACCTGAATGTCTCCTCCCTGAGTAACATCCCCAGGTGGCTGGCTAGGTTTCCAATACCAGGTTTGATTTCCCTCTTGGTGAGCCAGCCTTAAGTCCAATTAGGCTACTAGGGTATGCAGACAATATTGCCTCCTTAGGGTATTTGTGCAACAGGTGGAGACCATTACAACTGATCAATTATGTTCCCCAGTCCTAACTGACACATATAGAACATAATTCCTGTGAATAAGGCTCAGGGATCATTGTGGAAGAGGGGAAAGAAAGATTGAAAAGACAGAGGAACAGAGAGTTTGCTATGAGATTGTGTCTCCTGGAAACCTATCTGAGAGACTCCACCCATGAAGTCTCATCAATATGGCTGACTAAAGGTGATGTTAAGTGTTTTCATTGTTAATATTTACAACCTAATATCCATTTTATACCATTTGTATTCTAGAAAGGAAATGTATTTCTTAGCATAACAGTGAGTATAATACCAGTATTCCTGTCTTAATGTAATTTAGTGTTACTTACTATTGAGTGCTAGGCATGTGCCCACTGACACAAAGACAACTGTCCCCACCACCTGGCATCGATGCTCCACCTTCACAGCCCCAGATCCCCCCGCTCCACTGCATTCCAACTGTTCCCTTTCCTTCCCAGGGTGCTCTTCCCCAGTTAGCCACCACTAAGGTTTTCAACCCTTTTCAAGTGTTTGACCAAAGGGTACCTTCTCAAAAACCACTCTTTATGGACTAACAAGCCCTTCTCTGGGCCTCCTTCATCTTGTTTCTACGGGACTTGCCACTTAGTGTGCTATCTGATTTACTTTGGCAGCACACTTGCTGCTTGTTACCTCCCTTCACCGTAACTGAGAGCAATGTTTGTTTGCATGGCTTTCTTTTGATGTACCCCCTGCTTCATCCTGGCATTGTGCTTGGTGGATTGTAAGAGCAAAAGAAGACAGTCGGCTGACTTAGAAATCTGCACAAGTTCTCAAAAGTGGAGTTTGAAGTGATAGACATAATTGAAAGGGACAGAAGGTTGAAGAGGCGTAGGTCAGAATTATAGAAGTCCTATAAACATAAATATAGAAAAGTGGGGATTGTTCAAAAATGTAGTGCTTGGGTGTTTTCCATAAGTGGAGATACACAGTTTTAAGTTGAAGAAATATGGTAGCTGAGCCATATAAACAAATCCCAAATTAAATATATCAAGGACAGAGACTAGCTAATATAGAAGATTAATAACAGTTTAGCAATAACTGTAGATTACATTCAAATGATGTGAAATATCCAGGTACTATTCTAAACACTTCCTGCATCCCAATTAATCCCCACAGTATACTTAGACCTTAGCATTGTTATTATATGCATTTTACATATACTTATAAGGACACAAATACTTAGAAGTCCAGTCACTTGCCCCTGTCATCCAGTTAATAAACTGTAGAGCTACAGTTGAAAGTCCAGCAAAATTAAGTCTAGGTAAGTAACTGTCCTGGCGCAAAAGGTCCAAAATCATTCCTCATTCTGTGCCCATTTTTCTTATACAGTCCTCTTTGTGATGACTTGGGATCCCAGGTCTTCTGAGTGCTTTGGCCTTCCTGAGTACTGGACTCCTGCCCTCAAGTTTCAAGCTGGTGTCAACAGTCCAGTTGATGCTATGCTATTGGGTTGGTCCTGATTGCACCCTCTCTATTTTATTTCTTGATAGAGTTGCTGTGTGCCCCTGCTGACCGGGACAGCCAGCTTCTACCTGTATTGGGAAAACCTTTGCTTTGCCGCTGCCACCCTTTCCGGGGATGGAGGCCCTCCCCTCATTCTTGGCATGTCCAACTGCTGCATACCTATTAAGTCTGGCTCCCATTCCCTGTACCCCCTCGGTGCTTGTGTGTGATCACCCACAGGTGCCCCATGTAGTTCTCATCTGTTACGTTTCTCAAGGTGATTTTAGTCTCCAGATAAAACACAGGAAAATCATCACATAGTTAGCAACTTGCGTTTTCTGGTGTTTAAAGTCTGGGGACAAATAGGGGAAAATCCTCTATTGGCTGCCTTCATGAGTCCCTCTATGAGCACTTAGTGTAAGTGTACCAATAGAGGGCGCTCTTCCCATTACAAAGAGCAGCACCACACTTAAGCCACCCCACTCCAGGGCCTCCTCTGTATGAAATTATAATTAATTTATTTGTTACCAATTGTTTTATACCAGTGCTCACTGTTTATTTTTCCAATGTTATATCCAGGTATTACTTTGTTTTTCACGGGATACGTCTGTACTGGGTCATTTTGCATACAACAGCGCTTCACCACCGAAATCATACATCAGAGGTAATGTTTTAATAATACTAAAGAGAAATTACTACAGACTTACATAATCGTTCCAGGAATGTTTGAATGGTTTATAACTTATATTGGTATTTCCAGTTTTTAAACTGAAAATTATTTCTGATTTCTCTACAATAGTAATGACTGTCTTTTCAAGGTCAGCACCCAGCAACAAATCCCAGCTCATCCTCCAAGGGAGACAGAGAGAGTATCACAGCTGCCTTTTTAGTCCTTGCCATCTCCTGCCTCCTCTGTCCCGTCTGCGCCAAGTCTGTCGGGTTTCCTTCTCTTTCCTACCCATGCACTCACCACAAAGATTCGCCTTTTCAATTTTTCTTAACTTTCTTTTTGTGAATTAATCTTCGAATTTGTCTAGTTCTGCTAGGCTTAAAATTGTGACATAAAGTACGTGCTACCCCTCTAATTTCTGTTCTAGTGCCCTGTCTAAGGCTAGCTGCCTCATCGTGTCCATGCCTCTGTGTCAGGGTCCGGTCATCGCCTGGAGACTGAACTAACTTGAGCCCTTCTCTCCTTTTCCCTGGTCACCCAGCACTAAAATCTCACTGCCCCATTGTCTGTTTATGTGTGACCCTTCTGCTGCTTCCATGAAGAAAGAACCCATTTACCCAGGATTTTATCGCTGCCTGGTGGCTCCAACTTTTGCCCTAGGTGGGATAGACTCCATCATCTGTGTTGGAGTCAGGCTCCCCCACGAAATGAATACATAAAAACTTTCTTTTCTTTTTATCTAAAGAGAATGTTGGGGTAGGGAAATGGCTCAGTTGATAAGTTGCCTGTGGTGCAAACACGAGGCTCTGACTTTGGTTCCCAGTAAAGCCAGGTAGAGCAATGTGCCGAAACCCTAGCACTGGGGTGCAGAGACAAGTGGATCCCACTCATTGGTCAGCTACCCTAGCTGAAGCTTCAGAAAATAAGGTGAAGGTGATTGCAAGATAATTGACTGTGATCTCTGGCCTCTACATGCAAACACACACACACACACACTGTGTGTGTGTGTGTGTGTGTGTGTGTGCTACATCCTATCCTGTACATAGACTGATGATAAAATTGAATTACCTAGTGGACTAAAATGAGCTATAATTTAAGGCCCTCCACCTGCCATCTTAACCTCGTCTTCTTTCCTTCCCTGATTAGGTCACACTGTCTATATTCATCCTCGCCCTTCCAGAGCCCTAGGGCCTGAGAAACTTCACATTCCAGGCCCGCAAATTATAGGTCCTTGCTGACCTAGCCTGTCTCATGTCTGCCAGCCCTATCATCAGTTCCCTCCCCCAGCACTGAAACCCTCAAGTCCATTTAAAAGAAGTCAGCAGTCCTGTTATTTGTGGTTTGGCCTGTGTTGTAGGCCATGAGGGTGAGGACTGTACCCTATATTTGCCGTGTTTGTCTCGATGTCTACTGCTGTGATCACCTGTGTGTCCAAGTCTCATTATTCCATTGTTTCTTCTCACAAAGATCAGTTTTGTGTGTCCCCACCTTAACCTAAGATGGCCACACTTTTTACTCTTCTCCCTACCTTATACCCAATAAAAAAACTTAATAAATTTTAATTCAAATCCCAATGCAAAAATCAATGTCTTTTTAATAAATGCAGAGCTGCTCAGAAAACTGTCAAGCTGAAAGCCCCGTCTTCATTAGGGTTAGTATTGCTGCGAGGAGACGCATGACAAAGGCAGTGGCTTATGCGTCCATATTACAGTTCATCATCAAAGGAAGTGAGACAGGAATTCAAACAGGGCGGGAACCTGGAGACAGGAGGTGATGCAGAGGCACTGAGAAGTGCTCCTTATTGGCTTGCTTTTCAGGGCTTGCTCAGTCTTCTTTTATATAGAACCTAGGACCACCAGGCCCAGGGATGGCTCCACCCACAATGGACTGGGCCTTCCCCAGTCAGCCACTAATTTAAAAAAAAAAAAAATAGNAAATAGAGTGCCCTACAGGATTGTCTATTTACAGCCTGGTCTTATGGAGGCGTTTTCCTGACTGAGGTTTGATCCTTTCAGATAACTTGGCTTGTGTCAAGTTGGCATGAAACTAGCCAGCACCCCACCTCAAGTTACTCAGTGGAAGATGGGAAAGTGAGCAGCTCTTGAGCATTACAGAGAACATACTTTCCCAGAACAATTCTGTTTTCAACTGTCCATCCTTTTTCTCTGATCACACAACTGTGTTGGGAGTCCAGATACATGACTGTTACACAGTTGGAGATTTTTAGTATTAGCCAGGTGTGGTGGCACACACCTTTAATCCCAGCACTCAGGAGGCAGAGGCAGGCAGATCTGTGTTTGGGGCCAACCTGGTCTACAAAGCGAGTTCCAGGTCAGCCAAAGATACAAAGAGAAACCCTGTCTTGAAAAAAAAATATTTAGTTTTTAACTCTTAAGCACATTTTCTGAAAATACAAGCTAATGGGATATGGCAAGACTTCAGACTTGCTTTACTGAACAGTGTTTTTAAATTTAGAAAAACAATTGTATGCTGATAAATTATTTTCAAGTGCTTAAGGAAATTGAAAGCAATGTTAATGCAATATTATTGATTTTTAATTCCTAAAAGGCTTTGTTGGTGTCAAACACATGGCTGACAGATTTTCAACTAATTCCATATCAAGAAAGAAAATAAAGTTAGACTGTGGTTATTCTTAAAATTCCTTTCATTATCCATTCATTATTAGGTCATTCACAGAATGTTGGTTTAAAAAAAAAAAACTTTAACTAGGTGGTGGCAGTGCATGCCTTTAGTCCCCAGCACTTGTGAGGCAGAGACAGAACTCTTTGAGTTTAAGGTCTAAAATGCAAGTTCCAGGATACCAGGTCTACACAGAGAACTCTGTCTCAGGAAAACAAAAACAAACCCAGCAAACTCTGTTTTACCATCTGTGGCTTTCTCTTACAGGAAAGCTAGGACTGGAAGAATACGCTGTCTTTTATCCACCAAATGGTAAGTGTTGCTGCTGCTTCCTGTGGAAGGAAATGGGGCAGTGACTGCTTTTGTTATGGGCTTGTAACTTTCTCATTCTGTCCTTAAAATGGAACAAAAGTATCATCTAAAATATTCCTTCCTTCTGTAAAAGGTATATTTTAGTGACCTTCTCCATGTTTGTGTAGTTTAATGTCAAACTGTGCATGTCCTCTCCAGCTCTTCTTGGCGCCAACAGATTTGTGAGAAGCTGAATCAGCGCAAACGCCCAGGTCTAAGGCATGTAGTTTTCCTCGAGCAACACTAACTAGCTCAACTAGGGCTTGCACTGTGTTATCACCACAGTTAGGAAAACAGACCGCCCTGTCTTCATCAGCAGCCAGTGAGGTATTTATGAAATACAAAGATTGTGAAGAAAATCCTTGAACTTGCTGAGACATGATTGCACAGGACCCAGTATTTACTATTTAGACATTCAGTATACAGATCTTTTAGAAAGCATAGAAATGTGGTGTAGAGCTGTCCTTATCCTGCTGGTATTAAGCTACACCCTGAAGAACTTTTGCTTTAGAGGAATTAAGAGCTTTGGCATTGCAACCCAGTGGACCTGCATTAGATCTGAGCTCTGCCAACTCACCCTCTGACTTTGGTTAAGTTCTGTGACTTCCCTAACTTGAGGCTCATCAGCTTGGCATATGGATCACTTGAAGCGTGCTATGAAAACAGGAGCGCAGGGCCTAACGTAGTGGGTGCAGAAGTCGCAGCCATCGCGGCTGTGTT
>LOEQ01006246.1:103411-127131 GCA_001685075.1 Bramus lutescens | reverse complement strand
GAGATCCCTTTAATTGGGTTAAGATGAGTCCTGATTGTAACAGGAGAGACTCAGACATAAGATAGCCCTGTGGCAGTAGACACACAGGGAGGACACTCACAGACAGAGTTGCTGTGGGATAGTGCTATTGTATTCTGTAAAGATTTGTCACTCATATCACTTAATAAAATGCTAATTGGCTAATAAGCAAGCAGGAAGTATAGTTGGGGTGATCAGAACAGGAGAATTCTGGGAAGAGGAAAGGCAGAGATGCAGTTGTCCATCAGATTCAGAAGAAGCAAGATGAGAATGCCTCACTGAGAAAATGTACCAAGTCACATGGCTAAGCATAGATGAGAATTATGGGTTAATTTAAATTGTAAGAGGTAGTTAGTAACAAACCTGAACAACAGGCCTGTAGTAGGAGGCACAGGCCGCATCCCGCTACCCAGCTAGCTTAACCCCCCAAATAATTACACAGAAATTGTATTCATTTAAATCATTGCCTAGCCCATTATCTCCAGCCCCTTATTGGCTAACTCTTACATCTTGATTAACCCATTTTTATTAAATCTGTGTATCACCACTTCACTGTGACTTACCGGCATGAGTCTAACCGGCGTCTGTCTTGGGCAGGAGAACCATGGCATCTGCCTGACTCTGCTCTTCTTCCCAGTTCTGTCTTTCCCTCCTACCTAAGTTCTGCCCTATCAAAAGGCCAAGGCAGTCTCTTTATTCAACCAATGAAAGCAACACACAAACAGAAAAACCTCCTACACCACAGGCTAAACAGTTTATAATTGATATAAGCCTCTGTGGGTTTATTTAGAACTGAACAGCTGTGGGACCAGACAGGACAGAAACTTCTGTACACAGAGTATGGATAAGGATTGAGCATTGACCAAAACTAGACGCTTGAGAGCAACAAGAAAGGATTATACCCCAAATGCTCCCACATTGTAATCTCCCATTATAAGCAAACTCTCCACACCTTGATGTGGACCTCTAGCCAGCCTGCAGAACTGTGAGAAAAACAAAACCAAACCTGAACTGTGTGAAGGTGCCTGGATCCAGATCCTCACCAGGACACCCTGGTAAACCAACAGGCAAGTATTCTGGTAAAGACCCCTCTCCCAACAATCGCCATCCCTTTCCATGCTAAAGAAGATAATTTTGTGTGGTGTCTGTGTTAAGTGCTCTTGGGCAAGAATTTAGGAAGTATTGGAGGTTCGAGTCATCTGTCTATGAAGCATGAGATGTTTAAGATGACATCAAATGGAACATTTGTCACATTGTGTCCTCTGAGATCCAACAAAATCATACTGAGTTGTTGATTTTACTCCCCTTCAGTGGTCAGAAAAGAGCTTGAGTTGAACCACGAGTATTTTTTAATAATATTTTATTTTATTATAAAGCACCTTCAAGAGTAAAAGTATAGTTGTGACCCGGAGTCAGTCTGCTAGATAAGGTCCATTAGACTTGGCTTAATTTTTAAATGTCTGTAGAACATTGAGGCAGCATCATGTTTCCTCTGTGATAAATTTCTATTGGACCATATTCTACCACAAAGCCTAGGAATAAGGTCTCACACGGCAAATAAGAGGGCAAGTTCAATGGTGGCATATTCGATAGAGACACCACACACCTCACATAAATGTCTCTAAATGGCTGAAATGCTTGTTGTTGACCTAAACACATAAATGACCTCTGGGAAAAGAAAACATATTTCAGCTTGGCCTCTGGATTGTATAGTTGGCTGGTTTTCATATCAAATGTTCTTCCTCCTCCTTCACCTCATTTCCTTCTTCCTCCTCTTCTTCCTGATCCTTCTTTCCACGTCCTCCTCTCCTCTTCATCTTCCCCTTTTCTCACCTTCCTCACCTCCTCCTCTTTCACCCTCCCCCACCTTCTTGCCACACTTGTTCTTGGTGTTTTTGTTTCATGCTCCTCTTCCAGCAGTGAAGAGAATGCTTTAATGAGCTTCTGCTCTTCCATCTTTATAGCTCTGGATATGAGGGCAAAGTGAAAATTAGCTCTTATTTTATCAAAATTCACAAGTAATTGTTCTCCAGATATCTAAGTGGGAGAGATGAACAAACTAAAAATTCAAATGTGAATGCATGCCTGGCTCTGTTCCCGACCTAAAGCTCCTTTGTAATGTCCATCACCAGCATCAAACTCTTCCCCTGGGGCCATGAGGAAAATGCTTATGCAGTGTGCAATAGTCGCTCTGGGTGGTGGTGGGCTCTCAGCTTTCCCCTCTTATGCAGCAAAGAATCCATCACGCCCATAGATGTCTAGCTCCACTTCCCACTCTGATGCTTAAATCAGCATCTTATTCTGCCTCCTTTGCTTATTCTGCCTTCCTTCTCCTGGCAGCTGGCTGGCTTTGGCACACTTTGGTCTAAACCACTTCTGATGCTGTCTCACATTGTGCTTACCTGCAGGGAAGCCCTGGTGTCTACAGGGTTGGGAAGATGAAGTGATGGAGAATAAAAGAGATATGTCATTCACTATAGAAAACGGACCTATAAGGGCAGGTTGAGGACTAAGATGCAGGGAAATGAAAAGCCAATGCCAACTGGCAAATGATACATTAAAAAAAATAAGTGTGTGTCCCACTCTTCTTTGTAAAATTACTGTTATGGATTGAACACTACACTTCCTACTCGCAGAAATATACATACCCTGAGTTCTAGAACCTACAAATGTTACCATAAACAGCAGAAAGAGCAAAGATGTCCTGGATATGTGATCACGTTGAAGGTTTTGAGACAGGGAGATGGTCCTAGATCATCTGGACATGGTCTAAACATGTATTTGTCATAGGAAGGAGAACAAAAGAGACTTCACTCACACACTAAGAAGGTGCAATGAAGCCCAAAGGGGAGCTGAAGCTGCTCCCACAAACCAAGGACACACAACCAACATAAGAGGAAGGAGTTGTATCCCAGAGACACATGGCTACACCCAGAGATAGTGGCTCAGACTTGGATCTCCATAGCCACAAAAGAATAAATTAATTTTGTTTGGGGCCACCAATGTGTGAGACTTATTGCAACATTCAAAGAAAATGAATACTGTCAAGAATCATCGTGATTGAAAGTTAATATTAAAGTGCCAAATAATCTCTAAAATCTATTTCTTTTACATCTACAAAATATCTCTAAAACCTCCTTTAACTTATAAACCAGGGAAAAGGTGATGATTCAGNAGTGCTATTGTATTCTGTAAAGATTTGTCACTCATATCACTTAATAAAATGCTAATTGGCTAATAAGCAAGCAGGAAGTATAGTTGGGGTGATCAGAACAGGAGAATTCTGGGAAGAGGAAAGGCAGAGATGCAGTTGTCCATCAGATTCAGAAGAAGCAAGATGAGAATGCCTCACTGAGAAAATGTACCAAGTCACATGGCTAAGCATAGATGAGAATTATGGGTTAATTTAAATTGTAAGAGGTAGTTAGTAACAAACCTGAACAACAGGCCTGTAGTAGGAGGCACAGGCCGCATCCCGCTACCCAGCTAGCTTAACCCCCCAAATAATTACACAGAAATTGTATTCATTTAAATCATTGCCTAGCCCATTATCTCCAGCCCCTTATTGGCTAACTCTTACATCTTGATTAACCCATTTTTATTAAATCTGTGTATCACCACTTCACTGTGACTTACCGGCATGAGTCTAACCGGCGTCTGTCTTGGGCAGGAGAACCATGGCATCTGCCTGACTCTGCTCTTCTTCCCAGTTCTGTCTTTCCCTCCTACCTAAGTTCTGCCCTATCAAAAGGCCAAGGCAGTCTCTTTATTCAACCAATGAAAGCAACACACAAACAGAAAAACCTCCTACACCACAGGCTAAACAGTTTATAATTGATATAAGCCTCTGTGGGTTTATTTAGAACTGAACAGCTGTGGGACCAGACAGGACAGAAACTTCTGTACACAGAGTATGGATAAGGATTGAGCATTGACCAAAACTAGACGCTTGAGAGCAACAAGAAAGGATTATACCCCAAATGCTCCCACATTGTAATCTCCCATTATAAGCAAACTCTCCACACCTTGATGTGGACCTCTAGCCAGCCTGCAGAACTGTGAGAAAAACAAAACCAAACCTGAACTGTGTGAAGGTGCCTGGATCCAGATCCTCACCAGGACACCCTGGTAAACCAACAGGCAAGTATTCTGGTAAAGACCCCTCTCCCAACAATCGCCATCCCTTTCCATGCTAAAGAAGATAATTTTGTGTGGTGTCTGTGTTAAGTGCTCTTGGGCAAGAATTTAGGAAGTATTGGAGGTTCGAGTCATCTGTCTATGAAGCATGAGATGTTTAAGATGACATCAAATGGAACATTTGTCACATTGTGTCCTCTGAGATCCAACAAAATCATACTGAGTTGTTGATTTTACTCCCCTTCAGTGGTCAGAAAAGAGCTTGAGTTGAACCACGAGTATTTTTTAATAATATTTTATTTTATTATAAAGCACCTTCAAGAGTAAAAGTATAGTTGTGACCCGGAGTCAGTCTGCTAGATAAGGTCCATTAGACTTGGCTTAATTTTTAAATGTCTGTAGAACATTGAGGCAGCATCATGTTTCCTCTGTGATAAATTTCTATTGGACCATATTCTACCACAAAGCCTAGGAATAAGGTCTCACACGGCAAATAAGAGGGCAAGTTCAATGGTGGCATATTCGATAGAGACACCACACACCTCACATAAATGTCTCTAAATGGCTGAAATGCTTGTTGTTGACCTAAACACATAAATGACCTCTGGGAAAAGAAAACATATTTCAGCTTGGCCTCTGGATTGTATAGTTGGCTGGTTTTCATATCAAATGTTCTTCCTCCTCCTTCACCTCATTTCCTTCTTCCTCCTCTTCTTCCTGATCCTTCTTTCCACGTCCTCCTCTCCTCTTCATCTTCCCCTTTTCTCACCTTCCTCACCTCCTCCTCTTTCACCCTCCCCCACCTTCTTGCCACACTTGTTCTTGGTGTTTTTGTTTCATGCTCCTCTTCCAGCAGTGAAGAGAATGCTTTAATGAGCTTCTGCTCTTCCATCTTTATAGCTCTGGATATGAGGGCAAAGTGAAAATTAGCTCTTATTTTATCAAAATTCACAAGTAATTGTTCTCCAGATATCTAAGTGGGAGAGATGAACAAACTAAAAATTCAAATGTGAATGCATGCCTGGCTCTGTTCCCGACCTAAAGCTCCTTTGTAATGTCCATCACCAGCATCAAACTCTTCCCCTGGGGCCATGAGGAAAATGCTTATGCAGTGTGCAATAGTCGCTCTGGGTGGTGGTGGGCTCTCAGCTTTCCCCTCTTATGCAGCAAAGAATCCATCACGCCCATAGATGTCTAGCTCCACTTCCCACTCTGATGCTTAAATCAGCATCTTATTCTGCCTCCTTTGCTTATTCTGCCTTCCTTCTCCTGGCAGCTGGCTGGCTTTGGCACACTTTGGTCTAAACCACTTCTGATGCTGTCTCACATTGTGCTTACCTGCAGGGAAGCCCTGGTGTCTACAGGGTTGGGAAGATGAAGTGATGGAGAATAAAAGAGATATGTCATTCACTATAGAAAACGGACCTATAAGGGCAGGTTGAGGACTAAGATGCAGGGAAATGAAAAGCCAATGCCAACTGGCAAATGATACATTAAAAAAAATAAGTGTGTGTCCCACTCTTCTTTGTAAAATTACTGTTATGGATTGAACACTACACTTCCTACTCGCAGAAATATACATACCCTGAGTTCTAGAACCTACAAATGTTACCATAAACAGCAGAAAGAGCAAAGATGTCCTGGATATGTGATCACGTTGAAGGTTTTGAGACAGGGAGATGGTCCTAGATCATCTGGACATGGTCTAAACATGTATTTGTCATAGGAAGGAGAACAAAAGAGACTTCACTCACACACTAAGAAGGTGCAATGAAGCCCAAAGGGGAGCTGAAGCTGCTCCCACAAACCAAGGACACACAACCAACATAAGAGGAAGGAGTTGTATCCCAGAGACACATGGCTACACCCAGAGATAGTGGCTCAGACTTGGATCTCCATAGCCACAAAAGAATAAATTAATTTTGTTTGGGGCCACCAATGTGTGAGACTTATTGCAACATTCAAAGAAAATGAATACTGTCAAGAATCATCGTGATTGAAAGTTAATATTAAAGTGCCAAATAATCTCTAAAATCTATTTCTTTTACATCTACAAAATATCTCTAAAACCTCCTTTAACTTATAAACCAGGGAAAAGGTGATGATTCAGACAGAGAAGAAATGATACAAACACAGAAGCTATTAACGACAGCAATGGCGTGTTAGCGTGTGACCACAGTCAAGTCAAGCCAGAGCTGGCAAGACTTCTTAAGGTCAAGGTCGAGCTATTAAGTTCTACTCACCTAAGATGAGAAGATCTTTTCTCTAGCTGTTTTCTCTGTGTGTGTGTGTGTATTTGTGTGTCTAGCTTGCTCTCTTTCTCCCTCTCCCTCCCTCCCTCTCTCTCTCTCTTTCTCACACACACATGCACACACTCATACACACACACAATGTCTCTTCTTTTTTGTTAGCCCAGACAGTCCAAGTGTTTTGGCTAAGCAGTAATGACAGAAGAAATTGGTTAGGCTAAAAGTTCATGCACTAGCATGACATGCTATGCTTGCTATACTTGCACCTACAGTATCTGACTTTAAGCCGCTAGTGGAAGAGGATCTAAGTATCCATCCAGACACCCTCCATTGCAGGTTGTGCCTTGATTCACTGATGTCTATAAATGATCCTAACGAAAGTCAGAGGGAAGGAATCAGTGAGAAATTGGCAGATTCCCCTCCTGTGACAAATGGTATATTGACCTGAAACAATGAAGTCAATACTCCATTTAAAGTCAGACAAGGTTTTATGCAGTTATTAAATATACCACTGATGATCCAGTTGCTTTCACAATAAAATATAATGTGTGCCTACGGGAGATACATGAAGCATACATGTACATGGTAGGATTGCTTCTGCTTGAAGATCATTTTGAGAAAATACAAGTTGGGTCTGATGTAAAACCGTGTCTATAAGAAAACATAATACGCATACAACAGAAGAAATATCATAGGCTATTTACTCACTAGGTGTGATGAAATAATACAGTATATCACTGCTGGGAATAAAATGGGATCTTTGCCTAAAACTTTGGTCCTTTGGATAAATTTCATGCCAGTAGCTTGTTGGTAGTGTATTTCCTCAGACCCCTTCTGCTATGCAAGTACCCACCCCCAGCTCTACAATAGACTTCTCTCTAAAACTCTCCTGCAAAAGGAAATACTTCTAACAAAGAAATTATGAGATAATTGAAACAAATGGTTATCCTTCATCTGGGAGAAGATATAAATAAGCCGGTTTATTCCAATTCAATATGTATAAACTTAGGTCTACTCCGAAGAGCAAAGTGAAAGGGGTAAAGAGATTGTGTGAGACAATTGAACTAAAAATTTCAGCAGAGTAATAATATAAATCAATTATGGATGTAAATATACAAAGCAGCTTGAATTTATGTATAGTAATGATATACAAAACTTTAGCCTTCAGGAAGAGAGGAAGGAGTTGTGGATGGAAGCCCAGTTTTCATTGTATCTCTTTCTTTTAAAACATTAAAGAGATCCCTGAAGCCAATACTAAAAAAAAAAATTAACATCTGTTGAGTGTGGGTGGTCGGAACCTGGATGTCTGTTGCATTATTTCATTGATTTCAGCGTGTTTGAAATATATCATATGAAAATTAAGATGTTTAAAATAAAACTTGCTGTTTATTTTTCTATTTAAGTGGTACTCTAATATCTACACATGACTGATTCTGTTACTTCCGTGCTTTTAAAGACTTCAGTAACCATGACAGTAAAAATGCAGTACAGGCTTCCAGAATGTGTAAAAGCATGTGGGAATATGGCTGTGCCCAGAATATGACAGTGTGTTACAGTTATCGATTGGATTGGGGTGATATAGAACGTAGACACAGAAAAATGCCACAGTAGGCAAACTTGGGGCAGAGGAAGGAGGCTGGGAACGGGGCCATTGGTTACAGTAGACATCCTGTGTCACTGGGCTCTCGCAGAGGGCTATGAAAGTAACGACTTTTGAAACCACTTCATGCATATCCAAAAAGATGCAATAATTACATCATCACAGAAGAAAGTATAAGGAGCCGGGCTGTGACTCAGACATTAAGACCTGTAGAAACTTAGCCCTTTACATGGAGAGTCCAGTGACTTCCAATTTAAAAATCTTAAATTTCATGTGATTTGTATCAGGCACTAAATGATTTTGTACTGTGACCAGATGTCGCTATGGTATCTTGAGTTTCACTGACAATGAATGGTGGAGTTTTCTTCTCCCTTATAGGAAGCATAAGATGGGTGTTAGCAGAGGTCAGAAACAGGAAGATGTAGATCCTCCCTGATTTCCCACTGGTTTGTGCACACACACATGTGCATGCACACACGTGTTTGTGTGTGTGTCCTTCTGTCGCTTTCTTGTGTATGTGTCTCTGTCTTTGTGTGTGTCTCTGTGTCTCTCCTCTCTCCATGTCTCCATCTGTCTCTGTGTGTCTCTGTCTCTCTGCCTGTCTGTCTCTCCCTCTCTCGTCTCTCTCCCTTTCTCCCTACTGTACACATATTATTTAGTTTTGCTCTGTCACGATGTCTAACAGAAAGGAAACAAGGAGAAAGTTGCTTTGGCTAGATGTTTCAGAGGGTTCTGTCCCCTGTGGTGGGAGAGTGGAGCAGCGCAGCTGAAGTGCGCGGCCGTGATTTTCACATGACAGCAGACAGGACTCCAAGACTTATACCATATCCAGGGGCAAGAACAGCCTTCAGAAGTCCACCGCAGTGACTTCCTTCCTCCCGGCTGTACCTTAGAAGTTCCCACGTCTTTCACATTAGCTCCCCACGCTGCGGATCCAGCATTCAGAATGTGAGACAGAGAGGGAACATTTCAAAAGCAGCACGACAAATCCCAAAGCCACAACTCCGGTTTTGGCACTTTTATAGCATGTTGTATCCATCCTCTGAGTCCTCACAGGCTTGGGCAGCCCCTCTGCGTCTGAGTCCTTTGCAGTACCGTGGGTCCTCCCTAGGTCTAACTGTGCTCATCACCTGCAGCTCTCCTGATGCACATCCCAGGATCTCTGACATCCAGGGATCTCCACTGACGCTTAGGTCTCACCCTGGGAACTTCATGCCCAGCACACGCTGGGCTCCCTGCTACGCACTGACCCCCACCCGCCAGCACACTCCGGGTTCCCTGCCATGCACTGCCTGAGTTTTCAGGCTTTTATCTGGAACCTTGGTGTGTGTCTTTATGACCTCATAATCCCTACATTCTGCGTGTCTGCAAAACCAGCACCACATGGACAATGGAAGCTTCTACCGCCAGTTTGAGGAGTAGCCTGGCCTTCTTTAACCACAGCTGTAACAACCTCCAAGAGCACAGGAGTCTGAATCAAGAAAAACATATCCTTACATGACCAAGTTCCACCAGCTCTCTCTTGGGGCTACGTCCACAGCAGAAACTTTTCTTCAACATGAAAATCTTTCAAATTTGTGTTTATTTCTATAGTCTAGTAACTCTTATGAGTAAGGCTTCACCCAGAAAGCATCATCTTATTTTTTTACTATCCTAACAGAAAGTGATTGGCTTCTCTTAAAAAGTGCTAATCTCATTAATAATAATTATAGCACCCATCCTGTCCACAACTAAATGTGCTCAAGCTCTTGCTCAACTTGTTTGACTGTACAGTTTTCAAATCATTCTCATCTGCTTTATGGCTTCCTGCTCTAAATAAAAACATAGCTAAAAGCAGCCACCAACATCCACAGGCTGGAAGCCATACTGTATTGAAAGATAGTATATAATATGCTATATTGAAACTTGCTTTGCCAAATAAATTAATCCATCTTTTTAAATTTAGCCTCTCTCAAATTTTCAGGGCATGAGCAGAATATAGCAAGAGTCATTGCAAAAATCTAACATGAATGATCTCTAACCGAATCTCTGTAGGAAGGAGCCACTTGTTGGTTCCTGGCTGCTCAGCCCCAAAATAATCATGCAGAAACTGTTTAACTAAATCACTGTTCGGCCCATTAGCTCTAGCTTCTTATTGGCCAACTCTTACCTAATAATTTAGCCTGTTTCTATCAATCTGTGTGTCACTATATGGCTGTGGCTAACTGGCTAAAGTTCCAGGCATCTGTCTCCTGCAGGGCTACATAGCATCTCTCTAACTCCACCCTTCTTTCTCCCAGCATTCAGTTTAGTTTTTCCTGCCTAGCTCTGTTCCCCCATAGCTCTGCTATAAGCCCAAAGCAGTTCCTTTATTAACCAATCTTATTCACAGCATACAGAGGGGAATCCCACATCAATTCTCCAATTGAGTTTCCATCTGAAGTCCCACGTACTAGACCCTCACAGTCCACATGCCTGTCAGCATTGTGGTTTTCTGGACTCTTATCAGAATCAGGAATAACTGTGTTTACAACATTCCTGGGTATCTGTCACCCATGGGTCCTGATTTGTCTAAATTCCTCCCACAGATTTTATTCTGAAGGCCCAAGAAACACACCACAAGTTTAACACAGCAGCAGCTTCATTTCCTGTACTAATACTTGCTGTGAGTTGTATGTTGCTATTAAGAATATGCCTGAAATAGCTCAAGCTTTATTTGTGCTCTCAGTTTCAGAGGGTCACACAGGGCATCACAGTGGGCAGACAAGCAATGAGGCAGCAGAAGCATGTGACAGCTTCTCCTGGTGACAGACAAGACACAGAGATGCTCAGCATGGATGACCAGCCCCCGCCCCCATCCATACACACATGCAGTGATCTTCTTCAGGCTACACATCACATAGGTTCTGTGATCTTCCAAACAGTGCCACAAGGTAGGAAAAACCACCCTTTGGGAGATGTTTCAGATTTAAACCATCGAACCTCAGGTTGCTTTTTACACAAGGTTGTGACTATTGAATATATTTTAAAATGTTGCCCAATATATCTCTTTAGGGTGAGATTATTGACTGAATGGCATTGATTTGCTGTGCTTGTCTTGCATGCTTTGCATATCTTGCTGACCCCTTCTACACCTCCACCTTCAAGAACTCCATTCTACTGCATTCTAGAAAACTGCAGCCTTGCCTCAAAACTTACTCATTTAACTGTGAATCCCATCCAAAAACATGAGTATGGAGACATCTAGAATAATGTCTGAGTATGTATACAGGAACTAAGGATCAGCTTAGTTCACACACACAGAGAGAGAGAGAGAGAGAGAGAGAGAGAGAGAGAGAGAGAGANGTCAGCATTGTGGTTTTCTGGACTCTTATCAGAATCAGGAATAACTGTGTTTACGACATTCCTGGGTATCTGTCACCCATGGGTCCTGATTTGTCTAAATTACTCCCACAGATTTTATTCTGAAGGCTCAAGAAACACACCACAAGTTTAACACAGCAGCAGCTTCATTTCCTGTACTAATACTTGCTGTGAGTTGTATGTTGCTATTAAGAATATGCCTGAAATAGCTCAAGCTTTATTTGTGCTCTCAGTTTCAGAGGGTCACACAGGGCATCACAGTGGGCAGACAAGCAATGAGGCAGCAGAAGCATGTGACAGCTTCTCCTGGTGACAGACAAGACACAGAGATGCTCAGCATGGATGACCAGCCCCCGCCCCCATCCATACACACATGCAGTGATCTTCTTCAGGCTACACATCACATAGGTTCTGTGATCTTCCAAACAGTGCCACAAGGTAGGAAAAACCACCCTTTGGGAGATGTTTCAGATTTAAACCATCGAACCTCAGGTTGCTTTTTACACAAGGTTGTGACTATTGAATATATTTTAAAATGTTGCCCAATATATCTCTTTAGGGTGAGATTATTGACTGAATGGCATTGATTTGCTGTGCTTGTCTTGCATGCTTTGCATATCTTGCTGACCCCTTCTACACCTCCACCTTCAAGAACTCCATTCTACTGCATTCTAGAAAACTGCAGCCTTGCCTCAAAACTTACTCATTTAACTGTGAATCCCATCCAAAAACATGAGTATGGAGACATCTAGAATAATGTCTGAGTATGTATACAGGAACTAAGGATCAGCTTAGTTCACACACACAGAGAGAGAGAGAGAGAGAGAGAGAGAGAGAGAGAGAGAGAGANGAAAGAAAGAAAGAAAGAAAGAAAGAAAGAAAGAAAGAAAGAAAGACGGACAGAGATTGAGAGCACACACACAGAGTGAACCAGCAGAAAGAGGAAAAGCAAGGTCAAGGGTGGAGAACTGGAAATTTGCTCTATGTGCAGAAGTCTGTCCTATCGGCCAGTGTGGATCAGTCAGTGGAATCATAGGAAGGGCAGACGACCTCTGAACAGAGGACAGACATCAAGAATTAGGATCCTAAGTAACTTAAGGACGGAGTCAAAAGAAAATGCTCACTGCCCTGTCCGCTGTAGACACTGTAGGAAGGTTTGCTCTGTGTATGGACTTCCCCAACATCTACAGATAGGTGATAGCTGTGCCTTTTGAGAATTTGCACTTCTAGGCTATGTCTGTGCAAAAGGAAGGAATTTTGCCATAGTAACCTGTCACAGACATTGCTGGGTGGTGGCTTTGTTCATAGGTCACCTCCCAGGGTTTTCTCTGAACCTGCTCATGCCCCCACTTGGCCTATTTGATTTTTTTAAACCACTCCATAGTCTATATTTACAGGGCTTCTCTGAATACAAAGTGAGATCAGGCATTCCTTTACTCTATACCCAATTTCCCATGCCCTCTTTCTCACTTCCGTCCCATGCCCTCTTTCTCACTTCCGCGTCAAACAGCGCCTCCTGTCAGCAGCCGGCTTGTCTGGAGAGTCCTTCAGTGTGCTTTTTGACAGGCCTCTCCTCACATCAGGGCTCTGGCTCTCATAAATAGCTTTTTGTTTCTCTACTGTTCCCTGAAATCAAAAGTGTGAGTGACCACAAGGACAATGTGAATGACCCTGTTCTCACAGAGCCATGGGATTGCTTGGAAATTGTCTTCAAAAGAAGATTGGGGAAGTAATTGTTTCTGTGGGAAAGTCTCCTCTCCCCAGATTGACTCCCTCAGATGATGAGGTGGCTGAAAGCTGCATATGGAGAGGCAAAAAATCTCTTGGAAAAAGGAAGTTATTTAGATAAGGGCTTGAAGGACGGTACTTTCCTTAGCCCCAATATAATGTGCTTATTCCCTCGGTTAGAAGCGTTGGACTCAGCCTTCCGCTGACCTGAGCAAGAGTCTGTTGGTTTACTCGTTAGCAAGTTCAGGCTTCATTGATGCAGCCCTGTGTGGTAACCAATCAGCAGGGAAGACCAAACGGAGTGAACACCCAGGAGAGGTACCCAGGAGAGGTGGCTGCAATGGGAGGCAACCGAACCGAGCCAAGCCAGTTCGTCTCCTTCGTGGTTCCTATCCAGATATGTAAAATATGGTTGTGCATATGTATGTATGTGTGACATGAAATAGACATGAAAATAGAAGCAAAATCATCTACAGGGAAAAAAGATTAACAGCGGGGGAAGGGTGAGAAAGAGAGCGTATAGGGTTATGGGATGGTTGTGGGAGATACACTCAAATCTATAAAACATAGACTTGTATGAAAGTATTATGTTCATAAAACAGTGTCGTGTACAATGAATACACATGATGAAAAACAATTTATGTAGAAAATTAAAGAGGACCCTCAGAGAATGATTGAGGGACATTGCGCATATCCAGACAGCTTTAGCAGATGAGGGATGGAATGACTCAATTTCTTAAGTCACCTCTTTTCTGAGCGGTGAGGACGGGCACCCTTCCAATTCCTACATGGGCCCTAGATGAAAGCGTATTTCTCTAATTCAGTGCAGCCATTATTAGGCTGCCCTAACTGTGAGGGGAAGTTCTTGAGTGATTAACACACTCACAAAAGGTGACTTGATAGCTCGATTGCTCTCAGGTCCTCTTCCCTCATCTTTTAATGGAAAGTGTTGCTCGTGCAAAAGTAAATGAAAATATCTGTCTTTTGACAAAAAAAAATGACAAGAAGTTATCATAGAAATCCTGGAGCTGCCATTAAAAAAGAAGAAGAATAGAGATATCATATGCTGTCTTCATTGTCTCTCCTTCAAGTCTTCCCAGTTTTTATCTTGGTTCCTTTAAGTAGGATAACATATAAGATTATATAATATATAAGACATTGGAGGCATTGTTGTTATAACCACAAACATCAACTTGAACTATTAAAGTTAATGTCATAGTAATTTCTTCCCCAGTGTCACGCATCTTAGTTACTCTTCCTGTGGCTGTAATAGCACATCCTGACAAAAGCCACTAGCGGGAAAAAGGGTTGATTTTTTTTTGTCTCATAGTTCGGGGGGACAGTCACACCAGCAGGAATTTAAAGCTGTTGGTCCCACTGGCAGACACTCAAGAGAGCATGAATGCTTGCCATGAGCTCTTTCCCCTTTTGCACAACCCAGGATCTAAAATAGGGAATGGCGCCATCCACAGTGGACAAATCTCCCCACCTCAACTGACCTATATCACAATAATCCTCCACCCGCCCATTTCCCAGATGATCGTGTCTCAAGTTGATAATTGGGGTAAACCTTAACTGCCACACACACCATACTCAGAACACGAGTGGACATGAATGATGACACTCGATGCCTCCTGACAGGTTTGGAAGCCGTGGCATGTCATCACCAGTTAAGGGTGACCCCAGAGAGATAGCATCACCAGCCGTGGTGTGTCATCACCAGCTAATGGTGACCCCAGAGAGTTAGCATCACCAGCTATGGCATGGCATCACCAGCTAAGGATGACACCAGAGAGATAGCATCACCAACCATGGCATGTCATCACCAGCTAATGGTGACCCCAGAGAGATAGCGTCACCAACCATGGTATGGCCTCACCAGCTAAGGGTGACCCCAACACCATAGATTAATTCCCTCCACAACCACGGATTCATCTTGCTTCTAAAGGAGCAGAAGATGGGTTGAGAGTAAACTTTGTCTTTGACCTTAAACAAAAACTAAAAAGAATCGGTACTCAGTTCATAAACAAGAATTTGGAGGGGCTGGAGAGATGGCTCAGTGGTTAAGAGCATTGACTGTTCTTCCAGAGGACCTGAGTTCAATTCCCAGCAACCACATGGTGGCTCACAACCATCTGTAATGAGATCTGGCACCCGCTTCTGGTCTGCAGGCATACATGGAGGCAGAATGTTGTATACATAATAAATAAATAAATCTTAAAAAAAAAAGAATTTGGAGCAACACCCTTTCACAAAGGGAAGAGATCTCTGAAAGGGAAGGCAGGGGGTAGAGATACGAAATGCTTGATGTCCCCTCACGGTCTCCAGTCAGCATATATCCATATACCACAAATTCTCTCTCTAAATTCATAGCTCAGTTCCCATTTTCTCATTTTATCCAGTTAATATCCTTACAATATTTCAAGTACCCTTCAGGCCCTCAATCACTTCCAGGAAGAAAAAAGAAATTATGATTTTTTCCAAAGGAGACTGTTCTTTAAGGAGACTCATCAGTGACACGGTGAAGAGATTTAAAAGCAAATTCGAAGACTTAGAAAGTAATAAGGAACAAGAAATCTTTAGAAACGGGTGCTGCATCTGCAATGTCTTAAGGTGCTAAAATTCGAGTTAAGCAAACGAATTCATCTGCAGAGGGCATGCCACAGAGCCAGCTACCCTGATTCCTAGTCCAGGGGTAAATGTTTTAAAATATCCATCCCCAAGGCCAATCTTCATTTGTTTGTCGCGTTCCAAACTGAAGAGAGAGGGGCTATAAAACATCTGTAGTCAGCAGGAATGACACTCCCAGAACCACAGGCCAGCTCATGTTCATCCAGTCTTTTCCATCATAAAAAGATGAACCTAATTGCTGTAGCCTTGGCTGGTTAGCTAGCCAAGCCCAGGGCTGCTTCTCACAGCCTGAGAAGCCAACTGCGTGATCGTGAGGGAGGACTGAGGAGGCCTCAGCGGAAGGATTTTTTTTTCCAATCCTCCCCACCTATGCAGCCTGAAGCAGGGCCTGTCTGGGTTCTGTCTGCCTTCCTTGCCCAAGGGCAAATAGGAGATTCCTCTGGACAAGTTCACGGCTCCTGAGAAAATGAAGCTTCCAGACTAAACCTGAGCAGTGAAATCAGCCCCTTCTTAATGTAACGCTTGCAATATGTATCTGTTTGCCAGCGGAAAGTGACTTTCACTTCAGGGATCCTCTCTTTTTCCTTTTGTGCTACCCAGAGTCGAAAGCCCCATGCATACCCATCAAACCCTCTACCCTGGAGGTCTCCTTCTTCCTCAAAGTTTCCTTGGTTGTGGTTATGGTTGTGGTCGCTAGTGTGCCGCATGTGATCTGTCCTCTGCTTGCTGGTGTGTCCCTCCACGATTCTTTGAGCACAGGACCACAGCTGGTCAGTTAAGCGCAGAGTCTATGTCAGCCATTTGGAATAGTTCCTCTGCACCTAGGATTGGAGTATCGTCTGTGACAAAACCCAAGTGCTTGTGTACTTCCTTGTGTTGGGAACAATTACATGGGCGAGAAGAAAATGCACTGTGGGTGAGAGAGAAAATAATAAATTGCTGGTAAAGTTTTATCAGGTAAAATCAGGTCAGCGGCTCAACCGTGTGAGTTAGGTTTCTCGTTGCTTCACACAGACCCCTGACCAGCAACCACTTACAGAAGGGCAACTTAATTTCCAATTTCCACTCATGGTTTGAGGTCAGTCCATCATGCCGGAGAAGGCATGGGGTCAGGGCTTGGGGCCTTAGTGACAACAGCGTGAACCTGTTTGCTGACATTCCAGCCAACCCAGAGGCAGAGACTAGGCATGAAGTGGATTCAAGCTATAGAACTCCCCAAACCCATTCTGTGACCCGCTTCTTCCATCAACTCCCTGCTGCCAGAGAACTTCCCCACACAGCGCCACCGGCTAGGGCCCAAGAAGGGGACGCATCACCTTTAAACCACCGTATTTATAATGTTGGCAACAGCAGCACAGCTACTGACAGGAGCCGTGTGGAAAGTCCTAGGGCTTGCTGATTTAAAGCGCCACACAGTTCTGCTGGGATCTGAGTTGGGCTTAGTAAGGAAGACCTGTGGCTGTCCACAATGGGCTGATCCCAGGGAACTGCTCATCTAGAAGATGGTGACAATTAGCTCTGGTTGGTGACCTCAGAAGAGGCTGACTCTGTCTTCACGGGGAAAGGAGAACAGAGGATTGTGGGTCCTGGCGAAGCCTAACACAGCACAGCAGCGAGTTGGGCTGCTACTGTTTCTGCAGAGAGGAGCTGAGCACAACAGGTCACAAGCGTTACTCAATTTTGTACAAAGTTTCTATTCTTTCGAAGTTTTAATTGAGTCCAATTTTAACCTCCTTGTTATTCTCTGATGAGAGCAATCACATTTGCGTTTACTTTTTTAAACTACAACGTTGATTACGTTTTGTCTCAGAAACTCGAGTGGAAAGATACCCTTAATGACCTGGGGCTGGGAGGAAGGCTCAAGCAGATAAGAGCACCGTTCTTGCAAAAGACCTGGGTTTGATTTCCATCACCCACCCGGCAGCTCGCAACCACCTATAACTCCAGTTCTCGGGGATAGGACGCTCTCTTCTGGCCTGAGAGCACCAAGCATGCATGTGATGCACAGACATACATACCGGCAACATACCCAGACATAGAAGATAAGATAAAATCTTCTTAAAAGATACAAAGACCTGCCATGGTAGACACTTCCTGCCTGGGTTGCACTCCGCTGGCTGCCACCATTAGTCATGATCGGATCATTTTAGAACATTGAGAGATGAAGGTGAATCTTAGCTTGGGGATAGAAGGGTGATGGTTCCGTGCTGACTAATATCTGAGTGACGCTGAGGGTGAGACCCACTCACCATGACACTGAGAGGTTGGTGAAATGAAGACACAAGACGGCTCCTAAAGTGATCCCTGCAGCCTGCATTGGATGTTTAACATTGGAGATTCCTAACTGCAGCCTCCGGGATTAACTGCTGTCCACACCATGCGCGGTGACATTTTCCAGAGAAGGTGCTTTGGCTTTGCAGGGCAAGAAGACTGGCCTATGTTTCCATTTTTTTTTTCTCTCTCTCTCACCAAGGCTGCTGCTGATCTTCAGGTTTTGTTCCATCAAAGGGTTGAAAGTTTGGCTTTCAACGCTGTTTTGAAGGCCACAGAAAATGAAGACATCTGTTTTACATGGTTCTTGTCTATTTACATGTCTGCTTGTTTGTCTGGAGGGGCTGATGTTTATGATGTGCCCTTGGGTGTGGGGAGCAGGCACCTGTGAGTGTGCACTTCCCCCACCTGTGAGGGTGGGGTTCCTGCCCCTATGAGTGTGCAGTTCCTGTACCTGTGAGTGTGAGGTTTCTCACACTTGTGAGTTTGGGAATCATGCATGTGTGAGCAGGGAGCTTCTGCGCCTGTTAATATGGGGTGTCTGCCCCTGTGAGTGTGGGGTTTCTGCACCTCTTCCTGAGCAGGCCATCATTGTCTTCCTCTGTTGCGCTTCACCTTTTGCCTTTAGACAGGATTTCTCACTGAGATGTAAGCTCGCCATTTGGGCTTGTCTGATCTATGTAATTCCCCTCACAGTTCAATGGGGGTAGGTTCAGTATGTCTCACATCACAGGCAAGAAAAGTTGGGAAGATTTTTTTTAACTTGTTTAACTCTACAGGCAGTAAGGGAGAACTCTGACTCTACCTGACATTCTCCGGGGCCTACCTAACATGCAAAAAACCAGTACATAGTCTAGCATGGGCATAAATCAGATGTGTGATGCATAAGGGTACAAGATTCCTGTAGAGACTTAGGAAATATTCCTCACCTTTTCCAAGGTCAGAAGTTGTGCTTAATCCAAATGAAGCAAATGAAGAATTAAATATTTTTGAAAAGTTGATTCAGCAGCTGTGGGGGTTAATTTTGGTTGTGAGTTTAACAGAACCTAGAGCTGTGTAGGATGCGAGTCCCAGGTTAAATGTGATGGGAAGACTCACCCTAAAGGTTTGCGGCACTGTTCTCTGTGATTGGGCCCATAATGAGTTAAAGCAAAAAAAGGAGCTAAGCACAGGGTTTGTCTCTCTTGGCTTCCAGGTTCCAAGTGCGATGTGACCAGCTGCTTCGGGTTCCTGCGGCCTTGGCTTCCTCACAGCAGTGGACTGTATCCTTGAACTGGAGCCATAACAAACCCTTTCTCTCTGCAGCGGCCTTTCTTTATTTTCATCACAACAGAGAAAGTAACTATGAGCACTAGATGCGTTCATTCTTCAGTCAAGGCAGTGTGGGAGCAAAGGTTGAATGTGGGGAATATTGTCTGATGTCCTCAAACCCTGTGGGACCTTCCACTGTTCAGTTCATGGAGAAATGGAGCCATAGTCAGGGGAGGACTTCCTGAGTCTGCGATGAGGTGAGAAAGCTGGGCTGGAGACATAGCATCAGGAAAGTCGGGGAGCGGTGCCAACAAAAGGCTTCACCCTCTATTCGCCCGCTCAGACATTCTCCTTGCTATAGACACAGTGTTTGTGGCCTCCCATTCATCCCCATATGCTGGATCCTAGTTCCTAGTGTGTGGCAGATGAAAATGTCTTATGGTGGATGATTAGGAATGGGATCATTGCTTTTTACAAGCCATTCCAATAGTCTCCTGCATTGTGTGAAGACCCAGGAAGAGGAAACATGAACTGAGCCCTCACTAGATGCTGAGTTCATCCACGCTTTCACCTGGGGCTTTCTAGCGCCTAGAAACACTCATCATGAATGGCTTTTGTTCCAAATCACTTAGTCTGTGGTATTCAGTTACATGCCTAACAGACGCAAACAAAACAGTAGTGTTCGCACTGCTGGAACATATTTTAAAATGCTCTAAATATCTTTGGAGGGGTCCGAGGGACAGAGAAAGGAAAGGCTTGAGGTGATGTGCTAGGAAAAAACCTCTATAATTCTGAGGAAGAACCAGTAAGCGTGTCTGGTGAAACTCAGAAAAGAAACAGGATAGCTGCAGAGAGAGCTCCAACCACTTTTGGAGACTACCTAGGCGATCCTGAAGAGAATGATCGTGTCTGTGTTCTAATGCTCTGTGGAAGGCATAACTTGCAAACAGGGACGATAGATACTAAGTTAGACTGATTTCCAGTGTTGAGCAGGTGGTCCCTGGATGTTTATAGCAAAATGGAAAAGGGAAAGGAATGACTTGAAGAGAGAAGCAGAAATTTAAACATTCGGGCTTTTTCTACTTACTCATTTTAGACAGTATGAGAACATTAAAGTCCAACCAAGTGATCGTTGAAGGAGAGATTGGTGTGGATCAACCATCTCAACAGAGGTCACATGTGGCTTGCTCAGACAAGGGAAGGGTGACCTGAAGGTGACTCACAGAGGATTTTCCTAATAACTCAGCCTCAGAGACATTTCCCATATCACAGCCCAGAGTGCAGAAGCCTAGGGTTGGGAGAGGCAGGGCACGAATATAGTTTCTAGGAAAAAGCCATACAATACCCACAACTTTCACACCCTACCCGCACAGGGACTTGCCATAGCTCCAGCTCCACTCCTCACATGTAGTTCTAGAACCTTTGGCTACTTTAGCTTGGTGCCAATTGGTCTTAATTACATGGCCACCTCAAAGCAGTAGCATCACCATGGGGCGACATCTGCTGGCTCACAGAATACAGAGAAACAAGCCCTAAGGCCACCTACACTGTGATGATGAATCTTTGTTATCAGCTTAGCTAGAACTGGAATCAGACTTCTGGACATATCTATGCAGGCATTTCCAGAGAAGTTTAACTGACTCTCTCCTCCCCTCCCCTTCCCTCTCCTCCCCTCCCTTTCCATCTCCTTCCCTCCTCTTCCCTCTCCTCCCCTCCCCTTCCCTCTCCTCCCCTCTCCTCCCCTCCCCTTCCCTCTCCTCCCATCCCCTTCCCTCTCCTTCTCTCTCCTCCCCTCCCCTTCTCTTCTCTTTCTTTTCCTTTCCAGACCTTCTCCTCTCCCTCTCACCCGCACCCTCTTATTCCAGCTTCTAAGCATCTTCAATTATTACCTAACATAAAATAAAATCACCAGCTCTGTGTCCCCTGGCAGCTCAGTAACTCTCCAGCTCTTACTCCGCTCAGACTCCCTGCTTCCAGGTGATAAAATTGACACTGGGTCCCCCCTCCCCACCCTCACTTCTGTTTTCTGCCTGGAAGGCTCACAGGAAATGACTCTTGAAAGTGTAGCTGAGACATCTTTATCACCAGAGCCCACACTTTCCAGCTTTTGCCTCCTCAGACACCACAGCCCTTCTGTTTTAAAAACGTCTCTTGGACAACTGTCTCCTCTCTAAAGCCCAGGTATTAACTAGCCTGTTGTGTTTGGGGATGTTAGTAACAGACACTGAAGTGTCCAAGAAAACTGTCAATCAGACATGTTTGTCCTTAACAAGTTCCACTTACTTCCTGGTGGAGCCTGAGCTGATTCCTCTTCCCTTTGTTGTGACATCCCTTGCCTTGGACTGCTTTATAACTGAGGCAGAAAAAGGAGTATTTAAGGAAAGAAGTCTGCCTGCAGTCAGTCCTGGTAGACCTGACCTGGCAGATGCTCTGCCCCCTGAGGTGACCTGACTCCCGTTTGACTTTGAGAAGATTCAGTTAAGGATTTGGTATGGCAACGTTTTGTACATTTCTGGGGGACTCTGAGATGTGGGTTTCCTCTGTTCTTTAGCAAAACACAGCATGAAGAACGGAGCATGAAAAGAGCCCCCTGAGCAGTAGGGAGACCCCCTTTCTGAAGACGGCCTCCCTCCATTGTGCGGCTCCTATAAATCTATCCATGGAAACCAGAATGGATCTGTAGCATGAATAATAAAAACCCAGAGCAGATATTGGGGTTCAACCTGAAAACCAGAAAAGCAAAACAGCCAAGCCACTAGAGAAATCTTACCTCTACCAAGGCGGGGTGACTACAGGCTAAGCAGACTAAGCCGACTAAACCTCTCTCTCCTATTTTATGTTCTCCCGAGTGCTGGGATTAAAGGCATGACTCCCTCGTCTTGGATTAAAGGTGTGAGCCACCACCACCTGGATCTGTTTCTGCACTGACTTCAGGTAGCCCAGGGTGGCCTTGAACTCACAGAGATCCATCTGCCTCTGTCTCTCAAATCCTGGGATTAAAGGTGTGTGCCACCACTGCCGGACTTCTACTGGCTTAGTTTTGCCCTTCTGATCTTTAGGCAAGCTTTATTTATTGAAACATAAATAAAATATCACTCTATGGATCCAGTGTCACAATTTGCATTCCCTCAGCTTGCCTTAACCAAATCTTTAGATAAAAGACACTTGCTCCATGATAAAAATAAAAATAAATAAAAATAAATAAATAAATAAAAGGTCTTAGTCAAGGTTCCACAGGAGTTGCTGAGGCCATCTTTGTGGCATCCTCAAGGTTCTTTTGATGTATCTTTCTCCCGTTCCTTAACTGAGACCATTTCCCTCACTTGCTCTGTTTGGTTTTTGATAGTCCCTGGATTCTTCGTCCTGACTCTCCCCCATCCAGGGAATCTCATAGTGTGAAGGCTTTGACATCCACAGTTTGGAAGTTCCTTGCCTCTCCAGGACCTTCTGTTCCTGCTCTCAGGGCATCAGGTCCCCCAGTCGCTCCTTGTGATGGGCTTGTAAACGTTCCTCTCCCAGTACCTCCCAGGGACATCCCAGTACCCTCTGCGTCACTAGTCTCAGCACTTGGAAGGAGGACAGAGATGGGCAAGAGAAAAGAAGGGAAGGAAAGTCTAGATGACAACCCTGTATATAAGACAAGCTCGGTGACAGAACTGTCTCTGTGTCCCCAGGAGCATTCCCAACCCCACCATGCTCCAGTGCCCTTCCGTGCCCACAAACTCAAATCCTTCACCCTTGCCTGGAAACATCTTTAATTTCAACAGATGAAATAAGAGATGAAATAAAAGGATAATAGATAAAACCTGAGACCTCTGTCCTGCACATTCTGCCAGGAGAACAATGGCCATTCTGTAGAGCCCCTCTAGTGGACTCTGGATGGGGATCTCTTGGGGGACATGCTTTGAAAACTGTAAACAGAAATCTCTGTATCTGGTTCCTAAGGTCTGTTGATCTGTTAATATTGCTCAAGGCCCTTCTCTCTTCCTTTTTGTTTTGAGAGAGAGAGTCTCATGTAGAGCAGGCTGCCCTCAAACTGATTACACAGCCAAGGATGGATGGCATTGCCTCCAGCTCCCAGAAGCTGGCATTGGAGATGTGTGCCAGCCTGGCTGCTGTGCGAGGTTTATATCAGAGTAAAACTACAGAGTGAGAAAAAAGCTAACAGGCTCAGCTCTTAAGGGCACTTGCTGTATTAATCTTGAAGATGGAAGGAGAAGGACCACCGAACCAAATCATCATGGCCAAATTAATTAAAGCAAACGACTAATTTTGCTTTTATTCATGTACATGGGCTGCCTCCCCCTAAGGTGGGGCTCAAGAGGTCAGCCCTGGGTGTGAGGAAGGAAAGGCTTTTATAGCTCAGAGGTGAGGAGTTTCCAAATAGGGGGGAGGGGTTGACAAGCAAAATAGGGGTTACAGGACAGAGCAGAAGCTTAAGAAAGACACAGTTATGAGGTGGGCATAGCATGGCAGCCATAACAACAGGCTGT
>LOEQ01006246.1:48834-65201 GCA_001685075.1 Bramus lutescens | reverse complement strand
CTGGGGGGGAGTAATTTATAAAGAAAATGAGGCAAGAGGAATCTAAGAGGCAGGAGAATCAGAAACTCAAGGTCATCCTTGACTACATTAGCAAGTTTGGGGCTTGCAGGAGTCCTTGTTTAGGAGGAGAAGAAGAAGGGAGGGAGGGAAGGAAAGGGAGGGAGAAGCAGGGAGGAAAGGAAAGAGGGAGGGATGGAGGGAGGGAAGGACAGAGGGAGGGAGGAAAGAAAAAACCCAACTCCACAAAACACATATTTCCCTTCCACACACACTCCACACAAAGCGCTGGATGACCTTTGCACTTAAAGGCAGCAACATCGTCCCAGCTGGCTCTGTGGACGCTACACTCTGCTTCTGTCTGGGCATGCCTCTGTGTTGTCTCAGCTGGCGCACCACCCACTGCTGAAGATTCATCTCTGAAATTGCCCTCCTGGACACACCTTTTTATATTTTCAGTTGCCATGGTTTGGGTGTAAAATGTCCTTCTCGGATTTGTGTAGTGGAGCACCTGCTCCCCCGGATGCTGGTTCTCTTTGGGGGAGGCTATGGAACTTGGGGGAGGGTGTAACTGACCTGGAGGAAGTCGGTTGTTAGAGGTGGTGAGCGCTGAGGTGCACAGGCTGCCATCCCTTCCTCATGTTCCTGCCGCCCCACAGGAACTGTTCCCATCAGTGTGATTGTATGGCTCCAATGGACCATACCCTCAAACTTTGACCCTAAACAAAACCTTGGTCCCTCAAATTGCTTCTTGTCAGGTGTTTGGCTATAGCAACGAGAGAATCTTAACACACCAGTGCCAACCAGTCCTTCTCCCGTCCTTTTGCCAACTTCCTTGACTCATCTGGATGAGTGTCTTTGTATATTCTAATTCAGTGGATTCGTTCTGAATGAGCGAGTTCTCATAGAACTATCTCTCTGATTATGTGTTTGGGGCTATACATTATTAACGTATGCAGGTCCCATCTCCTGCTTCCATAGGTCTCACGGAATCTCCCTGTGAAGTCCTAGATCTACACTCAGAAAACTAATGTTCTGACACTGGAATCCTTCCTCTTCTCCCCAGTGCTTGGCCTTGGACAATAAATATCATTGACTCATTTTCCTCCTTGACTCAACAAATGATGTGCTAACCGTACCTTTCTGTAGGGTAGATAAGATAAAGTGAGATCACTGTTAACTTTTCAGCATAATCTGTAATGTTATATTTTTCCAAAAAGTTTTGCCCCCTTTTAAGGGGAACAGCTTAGCATCCATGTGAAATACATTTCTCTGTTATTTTTCCCTTTTTCTGTCTTACTTTGTTTTAATTTCTATTGTCTGGCAGTTTTGTACATTTATATAATGAATTGTCATGTTTACATCTCTTTGTATGACTCCATGAGACCTATGGAAGCAGGAGATGGGACCTGTATATGTTAATAATGTATAGCCCTAAACACATAATCAGAGAGATATTTCTATGAGAACTCGCTCATTCAAAATGAATCCACTAAATTAGAATATACAAAGACATCCCACTTCCTCTCCTGTTGGAAATCTTTTATACATCATGTCTTCTTTATTTTTTATAAAATCTACTGTTTTATATACATATTAATTTTATCATTTTATGAGTATGTGTGTTGCCTGCATGTGTATATGTGCACTGCTTGTATGCTTGGTATTAGTGGAGGTCGGAGGAGGGCATTGGATCCCCTTGGACTGGAGTTGCAGATGGTTGTGAACCACCGTGTGGGTGCTAGGACTTCCCCAGGTCCGCTAGAGGAACAGCCAGTGCTCTTATTTGCTGAGCCATCTGTCCAACCCTCATATCTTCTGTTTAACCTTGACGGCTTAAATGTGCAGTTGGCATTTGTTGCCTGAGCATGCGTAGGTTATCTAATGGCTCCATGGCTCCTTATCAGTAACTGCACCACTAAAGAAAATGACCTCCTTGTCCAACATCTCTTAACCAGCAATAGCCCCTTCGGGAGGGGTGGGACCTCGTGCCCTGCCATCCATGATGAGATGTCGAGGGGCTCAGTCCGGTCACATAAAGGTCTTGTGCAGGTAGTCACGCTGCCGTGAGTTCATGAGAGCAACTGTGTCATGTCCAGATGTCTTTCCACCGCACGTGTCCCCAACCCCTGGGTCTTACAAAGGAAGGGAATTTATTATTTACTTCATTTCTAATAGTGCCTATTCATATTCTGTTCTGTTGTTTAATGCAAGATTATAGATACATGTGTCATGCATTAAAAAGACTATTAAAATCTGTGCTACAAAATGATAAGGAAAAGCCTCACTGAAATGATCCCTGACTAGAAAATTATGTTTGTTGGATGCCCCACTGGACAGTCTTGAGACTAAATCTTGAACACATACTATAAGAAAGGCACATGTCTGTAACAATGTTAGACCAAGTGTCAGGGACACTCCTCCACAAACAGAGGCTGAACTCTTTCTGACCCCAAAGGCCTCATGCCCTGGAGTAGCTTTCTACTTTAGAGACCACAACCGGAGCTGTTTTCCAGGAAACTTGCAAGGACTGTACATAAATGCTTCCACTACTTACCAAAACAAACAAGAAATTTGAAAATCAGCCATGCCAAGACGGACTCCTAGTCAGTAAACGTTTTAGCCGCCATGTCGGCCAATTGCAGTTCTTGGCAAGCATTGGAGAGTGAGGAGCTGAAATGCCATTGCCTGTGCACACATGGCATTTTCTTGCTCAGAATCTCCAGCTGCAGCTCCCTGCTGAGACATAACGCTGTAGAAAGTGTCGCTCCCTGCGTGCTCTCTCCTAGATGCGGTAATTACTTTGGCTTGTGGGTACACAGCTCTCTAGTGTGTAGAAACTTCACAGGGGAGACCTGTACCAGTCCACTGCAGGTAGTTACCATGTTACTAACACTTCTTCAATGGGAAGGAACGCCAGCCTCACCTGCCTCCTCTCTGTACCGCTGTTGATGACCCTGCAGGGTGACTTTCTGCCTGTATCTGCTCAAAGGAGCCAATCGGTTAAAACAAAGATTACCTAGGGAAGGACAACACCACTGCCAGAAGGGGAAAAGCAAAACAGATCCTTCCCTGCTATGCAGGATCTCAAGGAGGCCCAGCAAATGGGGTGGACACCTGCTCTCAGCAAAGGCGCCTTCCAGCAGCTTCTGCTTCAAAGGTCTGGAGGGCAGAGTCACCCCTCCCCCACGTTCTGTCTAAGTCTTGCGCTTTTGTGTCTAGTTGAAGCGCCCCCCCTTTTTTTTAAAGGGAGGCTCTTTCTCTTTCTCTGTCTTCTTTTCATTTCTTCCCCCTTTTATTCCTTTTCTTTGTCTTCAAACATAAATAATACATTGTTAAAATGAGCTTAAAGAATAGAAGGAAGACAATTAAGTTAAAAGAAATGACCCTTTTACCTTTTGCTTGTGACTTTCAACCCAGAAAGGCCTCTTGGTTTGACATCACCTGTCCTAGAGTCTCTCAAATCTCCATAAATTAGCCATGCCTTTGCTGAATACGTTCCTAATTCCCAGTTGTTATAATAACCACTTTAATAATTATTATAGGTATCATTTCTTCTTCTTCTTCTTCTTCTTCTTCTTCTTCTTCTTCTTCTTCTTCTTCTTCTTCTTCTTCTTCTTCTTCTTCTTCTTCTTCTTCTTCTCNTTCTTCTTCTTCTATTCTTCTTCTCCTCCTCCTCCTCCTCCTCCTCCTCCTCCTTTCTTCTTCTTACATAGCATACTTAAAAATCTCTGCATTAATTGTGTCTCCTACAGCTGGAGCCACAGTGACCACGGTAACGAGATGAGAAACCGAGTGTTGCTGAGGGGGTCCCTGTCTGGAAATGGACTTTTGCTAACTCTTGATGAACTGCCACTAGGCATAGGTTTTCTGGGTAGTCTGAGGTCTATCAGCGGTATGTGGGTTCCATCTCTATGGTAACCACTAACGGTGACAGTTTCTGGTCTACAGAACTATTCCAGTGAGAACCTGACAAGAGTTACGGTTCACTGTACCTCGTCAGATAAGTGAGACTTGGATGGCGTTCGGATGTCTCAGTTCTTCGAAAAGCCTTTGCCATTTCTTGACCTTTCTCTAAGGTTTCCAAATATGATAAATCAAGTCTGGTTTTTCTTGATTTGTGGACATGCTTCTGTTTCTAATTCGTAAGGCATCTTTGCAGCTAAAGGAAACTGTCTTTATATTTATCCAAACAACTTTTCTGAAGACAGGAACCCAGAAAACTACAGTAGGCCTCATGTGAAACACTCACCTCTCCTCATCAAGCGTGTTTCCTGTGCCTCCGAGGGCCGAGCCACACTATCTAATCAGGCTCTCCAGTTTCAGCAGTCGTGATGGGCAAACCTATGGCATAAGACGCCCCATTCTTATGGCAACAAAATGCAAACCCAGCACATGAGTACTGACATTGTAGTCAGCCCCCGGCAACCGCGAATCTAAGAAGACAGAGTGGAAATGGCCCACTCATACATCTGGGCAAAGAGCTTACACTAATTTCCCAGTACTAACCTTCAACTCTGCCTTAACTACATTCTGTAATCCCATGTACACTACACTAGGAAAGATACAACGATATAAACAACACGGGCAGCTTGGAGAATGCTCCTATCCCTCACTGGAACTAACTGCAAAGCACAGATATTATTAGGATTCAGACTAAGAAAGTTAGGATGAGGCCACTTGAATTTTCAATGCAAAAACATCACTTTTATGTGCACATAAAACAAACCATTAAAGATTTTATTTAACTCATTAATAAAAGGTGGAGTCAATCAAGTGTTAAGTTAAAAAAATTTAAAGAGTATATATATATAATATATATGTATATATATATACATACACGCATTGGCAATCAATAGTGCTGAAATCAGTTTTAAAATGGATACAAAATCAATTCATATCCAATAAATACATAAAATGTGGCATTTAAAGTCATCTTACATTTATGCTAGAATTACTTCAAGGTGGGATCAGATCCAGAGTAAGGCAACTTGCTCTGCATGTCACAGTGACTAGCTCCTGCAGAGACTTGTGTTGGGATTGGAGGCAGGTGATCTTTCGTCCTGTTTTCTCAAATGCCAAGGTGCCACGTTATAAGATGATGACCCCAGCACTGAACAGTTCCCCAGATGGGCAGTTGTTGCGTACCATTTGAGTGTGAAATAGTCTTCACAGGCTCGTGTTGGGCACTGTTAGCTGCCAAATGGTGAAGCTGATGTTTGAGAAGAGGCTGTGGTGCTGTCGGATGATGAGGTCTGACTGAAGGAAGTAGTTTGTTGGAAGGTAGATTTTGATGGTTATAGCTAACCCAGCTTCCTACTAGAGCTCTTTAGAGCTCCCTGCATCCTGACCCACCATGATATACTTCCTGACTAAAATGCAAGCTCTAGCCGACGGGGTCTAGTCATGTAGTGGCATTTCATCTGTATTTTAATAAATAAAGCACATGTGAAGATCTGAGTATAAAACAGCCCCGCTGGTCAGCCTTACAGATCAGGCAGTGGTGACACACACCTTTAATCCCAGAGTGTAGTTGCCATAGAAACAGAGTGCTGCATGCCTTTAACCCCAGTGGTGCACCTTTAATCCCAGCACTAGAGAGGATTATAAAATGGGAGGAGACAGTTCTCAGTTAGTCTCATTCTGAGGCATTCGAGGCAGGATCGCCATTTCAGACTGAGATAGAGGTAAGAGACAGGGGCTGGCTGCTTTGCTTTTTTTGTTTGTTTGTTTTTTTGGATCTTCAGGTTGAACCCAATTTCTCTCTCTGAGTTTTTATTAATTGTGCTATGCAGTCACTCTATCTGTGCCCACCACCAGGCTATCCCTTCCATCGGGGACTTTATCACAGTAGAGCTTAAGTCAAAAACGTATCTTGCCTTTAGCTATTTGGTCAGGGATTCTGTCCCAACAATGAGAAGGACAAGGAATGCCTGCCTTCTGTTTTACTTTAGCACATTTGCCCAGGCTGTGGGCAGTAAGCTCACACCCATGCTAGACAAAATCAAGTAGGTCTACCACTCACAGACCCATGCCGGGCGACTTTGTAGGAACGTGAAGTTCTTCAGGCCTCATTTTCATTTGTGAAATATGAACAATAACAACCTGTTCTCCAAAGGTTATTAAAGAATGTAGTGGGAAATTCTATATAAAAATACAAATGTATTATGTAGAATAGAATATTTTCATTTTATGACTCAAATACTGACTTTGTCTTACATATTCCAGTTAAACGCAAGCTTGAACCCAAGAGGTCATCATCGTGACCCTTGCCTACTGTATTTTTCGACATGGCTAATGGCCTCTGAAGTTACTGAAACTGGGTAGCTCAGTCTAGAAGTGCGGCCAATAAGCAGAAAACACTGGAGCAGAGAGCTAACGGAGGCTTCTACTGCAAACCAGAATGGAGTGATTCCTCCCACTTAAAATACCTAACACTGTTTTAATCCATTTTGTAATCTTCTTTGCTTATTTTTTTAATTCTTTTCTTTATTTTTTGTAAACAGACCTAGGGCCTCATGCTTGTTATGCAAGTACCCTACCACTGAGCTATAGGCCCATTCTAGACCCCTTTAAATAGAGGGCAATATGGAGGAATTTCTGCTCTGCTTTAACAGAATGGAAAGGCCACAGAAGAAAACATGTATGTGTATGTGTGTGTGCACATGTGCATGAGTGTACCTGTGTGTGCATGCACATGTGTGTGCTTATGTGTCTGTACATGCATGTGTGCATGTGTGTGTGTGCATATGTGTACCTGTGCTTTGCACTTGTGTGCCTGTGTGTGCATACATATATGTGTGATAGGTATGTGTGTGTTGAGTTTCCATTTCTCCTTCCGGTCACAATCCTGCTTAGATTGAAATAAGGAAAGGAAGAGGAGATGGAAGGTGAAAGCAATGGAGTCAGCAACTGGGGCTTAGGAAACTCAGTCCGTCCTGAAGCAGAGCAACAAAGTAGGAACAATGGGAGAGGAGAGATGTGCTTAGAGACTTAATGGGAGAGTCTTGTCTTTTTAAAATATGATTGCCATGACCACACATGCACACACACAGACACACACACTCCCACACTTTGAGTGACTACTCCCTTTATAAAACAAACTAATCTCTTAAAGCACCTGGGCTAGAGCCCAGGCCCCCAACCCTTGAAACCTGAGCCCAGCAATGAAATCCTAGCGCTCTGATGATGGCTGCACAGCCACACTCTCCCCAAAGCGTGTTTGCGAAACACCTTGAGCTGTGGACACAGCTCAAGGGAATGCCTTCTCATCTTCAGGGCTCCGGGGCTAATGCTCCCTCTCACTCAGTGCTGCCCTCCTGGATCTGCCCTCCTGGATCCCTTTCAAATCCACAGGAGTTTCCTCTTTCATGGTGTGAGCAAATTGAAATCCATGAGCTAAGGGTTTGCATAGTGCACCATGCTATAGAGAGGGCTTTCTGATTAGGTGAGCCCCTAGTAGTCACTGGCTTTGCAGGGCGAATTCAGGAAATGTCCTCCTGGCAACCCCCTTCCCATCCACACACACCATGAAACACAGGAGGGTGCTGCAGACAGACACTTACTACACAGGTCTCCCGGAGCAGCGTGCAAATGCATCTCACACTGAGGATCCAGCTAGTTAATATATAAGGGCTGTTGCTAGGAAGCGCCGTAGCGCAGGCTCTGTCTCCAGAAATGCCAAAGATGATTGTCTTTTAAGGGTAAGAAGGCACTTGAAGTGGTATCTGCCTATTTTCTAAGCCCTTCAGGCATCTGAGAGGCTTGTGACAAAAAAATCATCTTCCTCACCTGTACGGCTTTGGTGGTTACGTATCCAAGTGTTTCACTACCTGGAAATATTCTCAGATGCCACGATGCCCTTCCTCTGGGAGCCAGAGGGCTTTTGATTACAAACAACCTCAATGCCCACTACATCAAACTTCGGAAAATGAGTAACTCTATTACTTGTGACTGTCACAGGGCTGAGCCTTCAGTATGATCGCATGGTATTTCTATTTGAAGCAAAGTTGAATCTTGTATTTTAAAAAACCATTATATGAACCCTGTCTCAGAAACAAATATCATTCTATGGAGTTAATCTGGCTTGGTGGATTTTGCAGTAAACAGTGGGGCTAGGGAGATGGCACATGGATAAAACGAGCAATGCCCAGAACCCACAGGAAAGCTGCCTGCCTGGCTGAGGTGGCTAATGTGATGGGCGTGGCTTCAAGGTGGAGACAGGAGTTCTGCAGAGTGAGCCCAGAGAGGCTAGCTGTATCAGCGATCCCTGGGTTCCAATGAGAGACCTTGCACCAGTGAATAAGTGGGAGAGCAACAACCTTCTCCATGCACACGCAGATACACATGTGCCTACACATGACCAGGCATACATGAATGCCTAGCATCCATACATGCACATGGAAAAGCATTCTTTGGGCTGGATGTGTGGTTCAGGGGTATAGCAGGTGCCTAGAACGTTTGGGGCCCTAGGGTATACACCCAACACCAACACACACATGAGAGAGAGGGGGGGGATCTCAGTGCTATTTCTACATATAGATATATCCACAGGTATAAGAAAGGAGGGAGGGGGAAGGAGAGAAAGGGAGGAATTGAAGGAATGTAGACTTATATTAACCTGTTATTGACTTGAAATGTAGAACGGAGAACTCCCTGGAAGATCTTCCCCTCAGAGAAGACTTAGCATCACAATCTTCGTGTCCAAGGTTCTCAACAGTAGACTGGTGAGGGAAATCACAGGGCCAATACAAGACATGCAATCATTCGCAGATGAAAATTCCTTGTTCTTTAAAAAAATGCAACAAGGAAGCACCAACATTTATAATGCTGTCCGGCTTATTCTTCACCACACTGGAAATACATTTTCTGAGCTGGTGAAGTAGAGACTGGGTGTGCGGTCATGGGTGGATCAGGTCGTTTCACATCACTCTTCCATGAGGAGTCATTTAAATATATACACCTGGTGGTACAAATCACCCTCTGGTTCCCATTTCAGTCTCTTCTTCTAGGTAAGTCCAAGAAAAGGGGAACCGACTTTCATATCGTATACTTAACCATGGGAAAATGTCTCCCAGGAGTTTCACAGTTGTCCAGATTCACCTTGGCTTCAAAGAGAAATTCATTTCATCACTGAAGTTTCAGAGAATCTCACAAAAGATTGCATTCTGCTTAATTTCATTAAAATGACTTACATTTTTAGGTTGAGAAACTGGTTTGGGGTGCCCACATGTATCCTGTGTAGGCATACAAAGAGATGATGACCCCAGACAGTGATGCCACAGGGAGAAGGGTCCTGGTGAGTATCCGGCCCTTCTGTGGTCCCTGTGTGCAGACTTAGATATTCAGCTAATTTCTGAGTCTCAGTTCTGTCCTATGAAAAGCCAGATGTATAACATCTCCTCTAACAAGAATTAAATGAGATGTTCAATAAGACCGTCTGTTGATCAAAAACCGCTATTTACTAATTGCCAGACTGTGAACCAAGCTCTCAATAACAACAAGAAGTTGGGAAAAGAAGCATTAGTTTTATTTGCCTGCTTTTGGATCCATCTACCTGGGGGTCACCTGGAAACAACCAAGCAAATTTGGAAGACTTCAGACTTCATTCATTTGGGCAAATTAACTCCCCTTCAGGTTCAGAGGAGAAATGAGACAGGGTTGTGTGTGTTTTACTTTTTTAATGCTACAGATAAAAACAGCACATTGGATACATGAGTGCTTTTCTACAAGACGTCAGATACCCAAGAACACACCACACAAAACACAGATTACAGGCGCTCCTTGCAAAACGTGACTCACAGAAATGCCTCGCCATTCCCCAGTTTATGTTGCTATAGGCTGCTAGTTAGGTCCAGGCCACTTAGCCCCAAAGCAATCACACAGAAACAGTATTAATTAAATCACTGCTTGGCCCATTAGCTCTAGCTNNGGCTAACTCTTACATACTAATTTAACCCATTTCTATTAATCTGTGTATCGCCACGAGTCTGTGGCTTACCTGCTCAAGTTCTGGCATCTGTCTCAGGTGAGGCTCCATGGCTTCTCTCTACTCCCTTCTCCCAGCGTTCAGTTTAGTTTTCCCCACCCAGCTCTGTTCTACCATATCAGGCCAAGCCAGTTTCTTTATTAACCAATGGTATTCACAGCATGCAGAGGAGAATCCCACATCAAGTTTGGAAAAAGGAAACTTTTCCTTCGCCATCTACAAATTGACATCCGAGGGCACTGGAATAGTGGTTGGCACAAAGTAATGACGCCTTGGGATAAGACTTAATTCGAGTCATTACCTCACCCATAGAACCGTACTTGTGCGTAATTTGCTGAAGATGCGTCAGCCTGAGCAGGCCCTGCCTCGGTGAGCAGCCACCTCTGCACCATGGGTGTTTGGTGGTAAAGAAACTTCATCCCCATCCCGTCACTGTGTTTTAATTAGCACCTCTTGCGCTAAAGGAAAACGGGACGCAAACTTCACCAAAAGAATGAAAATCCGGTGCACATTGACCTCTGTGACCTGGATCAGACTGCAGGGAGTTTCCCAATGTATTTAAGCCCAGTACAATTCAGAAGAAAAAAAAAAGCTTCCTGGTGTAATACAATCCCCGCTGCACAAAACATAATCACACTAAAACTCAACGCAGGTGCAGGTCAGTCCATCCAAAAGATGGGTTCTAGAGATAGGCCATCTATATTAGCTTAAGGGCCTAAGGGTCTGGTCTGGTCTTCAACATACAGACAGCTTAGAGATCATTTGGGCTAATGTTAGGCACCTCTACGCCTGGTTGTAGGAGCTTGGGGTAGTCTCTATCAGGGTCATCTAGATTACCAGCCACCTCAGTCCTGGTTGTAGGAGCTTGTATGGCCTGGCCCAGCAAATGACACAGATCACCACGCTGTTAATCACTTCCAATTCTCAGCTCTCTGGATGGAAGGACAGGTTCCCACTGGAAAGACAATCCTGTGTGCTTAACATTCCTGGTTTCTCTGGAGAAGTGTGGGCGATCATGTTGGGGTCATGCCATGCTCCCAACGGAAAACACCTAGGGGCCTGGTAACTCACACCTGTGGGCACTTCTGGGGTCTTCACAGAGGAGGTTAGCAAAGAAAGGAAGACTCACCCTGAATATGTTTGTTTCACTTCATTGGCTGGGAGCCCAGATGGAAATAGGAGAAAGCCAGCTACAGCAGACATTCATTCTCTCTCCCTCCTCCCCCTCTGTTCCCCTCCCTCCCTCTATCTCCTTCTATCCCTCCTGCCTCCCCTCCCTCTCTCCTGATCTCTCTTCCCCAATCCCCTGCCTCTTATCCCTGCCCACAATGAGGAACTTCCATCACAGGCTCCTGACTCCACAGCTTTCTAACTCACCACGAGTGCTGGTGTAGTGGAGCCAGCGCCCACAGGCTGAACCCTGTGCGAAAGAACAAACCCTTCTCCCCTTAGGATGCCCACCATGGATTCTGTCACAGCCATGAAAAGTCACGGACAGAAAGCATTTATATTCTCCCTTATAAATTTAAAGATTTGCTTTCTTCAGGGAGCATTCTTGATCTCATTTTATAAAAGTAACATTCTTTCTCCTCTTCTCCTTGTAGCTTTATTAACTTAGGTTTTTACAATTTAATTTGATTTTTATTAATATTTGTAAGTGTGCACATGAACACAGGTGACCTCAGAGAGCAGAAGAGGTGAGCCCCCTCCCCCCGGAATTGGAATTTTAGGTAGTTTTGAGTCTCCTAACATGGATGCTGGAACTCTGCCTCTGCTCCTGCTCTTCCCACCTCACCAAGAACTGAATTCTGTTTCCACATCTCTAATCTCTCCTTATCGTTTGGTTCAAAACCAAAACCAAACAAAGAAACTCAGCGGAAATGATGGCTGGGCTGTCTCAAAAGGTGATGCAATCTTCCACCATTGCTCTTTTCCTCAACAAGACTGGGTCACCCAGCTCACACATGAGGGACGACAGAGGCAGGAGTCCATATTCCCCAGCATAGCTGGCATCACACCTCACGCGGCTGTTCTGACCTTGAATATACAGCACAGAGGAGAAGGTCTACTTGATGAATTCACGTATCCAGGAACTTACATTCTCAAACAACTGAGGGTTTATGCAGTGGCAGCACCCGTAGGTAGATACCCCGGGTCTTCACATGCTGTTTCTTTCCCTGCTCATTCTGAGCACATACCATAGCAACCTCCGGCTAGGGAGTTTTGGGGAAGTCCTTAGGTGTGGTGAGAGTGGAATACTGAAGTGAATGGTCTTCTACCTGGTGAACCATATATATTCCCACATCCCCTCAATGCTTCTTGAGAGGATTTTGTTACTTTCAATATATGTCACTTAGGGGCTGGAGAGACGGCTCCTCATTTAAGGCAGGACTTGAGCTCAGTTCCTAGCACCAATGTCAAGTAGCTTGCAACTACCTGGAACTTCAGCTGCAGGGCATTCAGCACCCTCCCCCACTGGTCTCTGTGCACGCACACACATAGATTCTTTAAAGTGTCACTTTGGCACCTATTGGGAGCTGCAGATCCCTGGCCCCTTGACTTTCTTTGCTCACTTTAGACCCATTGCCTGCTGGAGTGAACTGAGCAAAACACCTGTGCCTTCAGCTGCTCTGAGCATAAGGCCTTCAGCTGAAAGATCCCAGAGCTGGGCATAGATAAGGATCCCCATATAAGCTGCCCCTGGGCACAATAAAGTTTGGCATTCTTGTATCAAGGTTGAACCGTGTCTGTCTCTCTCTGTCTGTCTCTGTCTATGTGTTTTTAAGTCTCCAGCTTAGTTCCCGGCTCGCCTACCATCTTGTAGTGGCACAGGCGCTACAGGACCGTCGGGGTTTTACAGGTACCTTCTCCAGTTCATGCTGAGTTCTGTAGATCAACGGAGGAGCATGATGCAGCTGCTGCAGGAACCAAACACCTCTGAACGTAAAGGGGAGAGAGATTTACGTGTCCCCCTCTGTTAGAATACAGCAAGCATCAGCCTGTTAGACAGAGGTTCAAGGCCACTCTCTCTTCCTCTAGAAGCTGTGGTTCATCGGATTCTCTAGAATAGGACTGGCAGAATGAATATACATTAGAACATAGATGTGTTAGGTTGTTTATACAATGGGGGCTGGCTAGTCCAACAATGGCCACTAGGGAGGCTGAGAACCTGGACTCTGCACAGGGCTGGATGCCTCAGCAGTCCCGACCTGAGACTGAAGACCTGGAGGGTCCTGGAAAGCTGCTCCAGTCTTGAGGACACATTGTAGTGTCGGTGAAAGATGGAAGTCACTATAGAAAAGGCACTCAGCAATGAAATCAGAGTGTCTTTACATCCCAGCTGCTGCCGAGAAACATCATCCACTCTGGGAAACAGCCTTCCCACCTGAGCTCATGCTTTCTGGAAAAACCCTCACTGATCCATCCAGAGGTGTGGCTCTTCGTACCTCATAGATCCAATCTAGTGGGCAATCAAGATTAACCATTGCAGGTTAGGGAGAAATTGAAGACCGGAAGAAGAGAAAGAGGATGATAACGGGGTCCTCCAGCACAGTTCTTCTTCACTGCCACGGTGACAGGGTTTGGAACTCCTAGGAGGCACACTTCTGGGTGTGTCTTTGAGGGTGTTCACACAGAGGCTTTACCATAAGAGGGAAAAATAGCCCTGCATTTGGGTACTACCTCCAAGGGTGCTGGGGGCCCGATCTGAGGAGAAAGAAGAAATCAGCTAAGAACCAGCTTTCAACTCTCCCTGGTTCCTGACTGTGGAGAAGTTTGTGCTCCTGTGAATTGAGCTGGAGCCACTAAATTTCCTAAAGTTTTCTTTTATCTTTGGATATTTTTTAAGGCATCTTACTCTTGCTGACCTAGAACTCATAATATATTCCAGGATGGGTTCAAGCTCTTTGTGATCCTCTTGCCTCAGCTATCTGAGTGGTAGAACTAACTGCAAGCTTGGGCCGCCAAGTCCAACCCATACTTGTCTAACAAAGAGAAACCCACGTGATGAGGTGGTGGCAGCACATGGGCCTCCTGTAGAAGTATGTCCATCACGATTCCCCAATCCAAATTCATGTCCTCATCCATTTTCCATCACAGGCAATAAAGCCAGAAACAACCGCACAGCCTCACACTTTATGTATTAATAAAATCGCATCATGTTGTGAGACTTAATTAGATAATAAAGCACTTTAACCCACCCTGGTAAGTCTGTGAAAGTGAAGAACATTGCTAATTTAGTAATCGACAATACAGTGATTTTTTTTTTCTTGTAAAATGGGTAGGCAAGCTATTAGAAGCCCACACCACCACGCCACTTTGGGTGTGGTGAAAACCAGCTGGATGAAGACCTCCATCCTGGGATGCGTGAACTATGTCCTCCTCGCTCTCTTTTTAAGATTTCTATTTATACCCCTTCTTCATTTAAATGTTTAATTGGGGAGGAACACTTCCATGCATTGTAATTAAGCGCAAGCACAGCTCCTTCCCCCACAAAAGAGTCATTTTCCATTCAATTTATACCAAGTTTTGTTTTGTCCCCGAATGAATCAATATGAAAATTAAGCTGGTTGTCTGAAAGCCTTAAAAAGAAGTATAGCTTTCATAATACAAGGGCGATTAAAATGAATTAAAAATCTCAAGGCACATCCTTTTAGAATAATTGCGTGCTGTATTCTTACAGCCCTTAAAGGTGGCTTTCCCAGCGAAAAGAAAAATGAACAAAGGAGGCCTTTCGTCCTGGCTTCTCTTCTGCACAGGCTGGAACCTTTACATAGCTGAAGCACTTTTTAACTTTTAATTAGTCATCTTGTAATGGGGAGGCTGGGGGACAAAATGGAGTTCTTGTTCTGATGAGGACGGAGCTGGGAGCTTGGGAGGCAGAGGATGGAATGCAAGGTCTCCAGTTTCCACGCCTCTTGGAATCTCCACACCTATTGGAATCTCCTCTAAACATTTTGACCCTTTCAGAACCACATGTTCGGGGCAGGAATCTCTTCAGAGGAGTGTGAGGGATCTTGGAAAGTGGTGTTTCAGCTCATCAGCTCCCAGGCTGCTCTTCGGGCTTCCGGGCTCTGAGTAGGATGTGTGATTGTCTGTGTCTGCAGTAAGCAAAAGAAGTCCTTTCCTGTAGGAAACTACCTGGTGATAGATCCTTCAAATGACCACTTCAGGTTGGGTGCCAGACACCAGCCCAGAAAGCTGAGAAGAGGCAGTAGACGGTCTCCTACATCTCTACTCTGTTGACTCCAGCCAGGGGCTTGACCTTGATACTAACCACATCCAGCATTAGACAGACCCCTATTCCTCCATGCTCAAAACCCACAACGGGCATGAACTCACACTAATCGAGATAGAGGATCACTTGAATTTTACCAAAATCATGTATTCATTTTGGACATGGGCGTTCAGTTTTGCCATGAATGTCCAATCGACTCTCTATGTGAAAAGAGATAGATAATACCAGGGCTTTCTGCATACAAACTACGCAGCATTTAAACACAAACAACTAGGGTCTTAATCATTGGCGTGTCCAGAAGTTAGTGTGCATGAGTCTATCTAGAAGCCTATCATTGGAGTGTTCCTCACTTATGTAATTACAGGGTGAGAAAAGAGTGAGAATCACGGAGCTACTGGAGGATGGAACCATGCAAGTGATGGTAAGAATAATAGCAAAGTTACTTGGCAAAATCATTCATAGGTGGGGCTGGGGAGATGGGTCAGTGGTTAAGAACACTGACTGTTCCACCAGAGGTCCTGAGTTCAATTCCCAGCAAGCACATGGTGGCTCACAACCACCTATAATGAGATCTGGTGCCCGATTCTGGCTTACAGACAGGATACTGCATAAATAAATCTTTTAAAAAAATCATTCATAGAATATACCATTTTCCCAAGCAAGATACTCCACGCAAAATACCGTTTACTTTCAAAGGGAATAATAGTAAGCTTTCGAGGGAGAATCAGGAAGGACAGGTTCTGAACCAGAGTTAACATGAGCAGCAATGAACACGACAGGTCTCTCCCCTGAGATATGAGGTGTCAAAAGGACCTTGCGATAGTCTTCCTTAAAATGTCCAACTTCCACCTTGTAGTGAAAAACAAAATCAGATTAAGGGACTTTCTTGAAAAGTGTTGGGTTCCTGAAAGACAAAGGGATAATCTGGAGCCCCACAGAGTGCTGCCTATCAAGGAGGTCTGATCAGTAGACGCTGTGAGAGACTGGGGAACAAATACATACCTTCAGGATCAGCTGCTAGAGTGCGGACTGGGGCTGCACAAATGTTAATAGCAAGACACCGGTGCAAAGCCCTGGTTTGGGCGAATGAATGGTAGTTACAGAAGGTATCAACACCAGAAGAAAGTGAGTGGTATCAGAAGGTAT
>LOEQ01006246.1:37396-48761 GCA_001685075.1 Bramus lutescens | reverse complement strand
AACACCAGAAGAAAGTGAGTGGTATCAGAAGGTATCAACACCAGAAGAAAGTGAGTGGTATCAGAAGGTATCAACACCAGAAGAAAGTGAGTGGTATCAGAAGGTATCAACACCAGAAGAAAGTGAGTGGCTCTCACGCTGGGACTCACCTTGCTCTGGCAACTTTCCTGCTGATTTAAATTTATTCCAAACAGTTCGAATTACTGTAGTTAACTTTGACTGATGATTATATGTTAAACATGATTATAGCTTACACATATGTATGTATATGTGTCCATAACAATTTCAAATAATCTTTGCAAACTCTGAAAAGATATGGTCACTCTTTTTATTTGGACATGAAGAGACTGAGAACCCAGCAGAGCTGGTAACTTCCTCCAGGTTGAAGAATAAGGGAACATGGCGTCTCCACCCAAGGACCTTCTCAAACATCTCCCAGGTTCTTTGTTCAGTTTGATTTTTATCAGAATCAAAGGTGCACATTCAAGAAACAATTCAGGTCTCCATGTGGCCTGAAATTTAAAAATAGGGTTGGGTTGAAAATGTGTGTAGAATAGTCACTTGAATCAAGACACTCTGCATACACTGATGTCATCTTCTGAAATTCTGGAGTGGAAGCAGCTCCCAGCACCTAGTGTGCACCTCCCAGCAAGCAAACCTGTTTCTCTCAACAGTAAACCAACCACCAACTTTTCCCTGAGGTGCCATGTAGTCCTGGCCTGAGGTATGTGCCTGTTTTCTTGATGAAGTTTCTCAATGTGACCAGGTTCACATTGCCAACATAGTATCAGCAGATTTTCAAAACTAATAAAAAAAAATGTGACTTGTTTGTTTCTGTAAAACTGGTTTTGCTTGCTGGTCTCCAAGTCATGGTGTAGACCAGGCTGCTTGTGAACCCACGAAGGACCCTCCTGCCTCTCAAGCACTAGGAATCTAGGCATGCTCCACCTTCCTGGCTTGACTATGGCTCTCTAACAGATTCTAGCTCAGCATCAATGATCACAGGAAAAGCCAAGCTAACCCAGGGGTCGAAACAGAAAGGAAGAAAGAATCAAAAGCAGGGATAACATGCCAAGAACTTCTGCTCACTCCCATGTTACATGTGTAATCCTGAGGCAAACCAATGCGTGCCACAAGTCAACTTCTTATGGAGGCCTAAATCATTAGCAATAGTTTAGACCTTTGATTTTTTTATTTGATTATCGCTGGCTTTGTGACCTCTTAGTCTTTGTAGAGAAAGCAGTATGGTAATGTGGCCACTGGGGAGGAGGCCAAGCATGGCATCTTCCAGGCATGTCAGCCACATGCTTGAAAGTACTCTCAGGAAGAAGCTACAGATGTCTGAAGTAAACTGTTTAAACATGTAACTCATCCCGAAATGAAGATGTTTCCATGGAGAGCACACAAAGAGATATTGAGGAGGAATGCCAACTCCTGTTATTTGTATTTGTATGGAAGGCCTTTGTAAGTCTTCAGGGGAGAGAAAGTGTGTGATTCGAAAAAGAGAAAAGGGGGATTATTGACAACCGCTCAACTAGATGGAAGACCTGGTTGGAATATTTAATATTTATCCGTCTCTCTCATTCATTGCCATGCACACCCACACCCACACCTACACAAACACACGGGGGGAGGGATATGCACACACAAACCATTCTGGTTCAACCTTTTATTACCCAGGTTTTTCTTATTAAATCAGGAACATCTGTGAATCTGCACTATGCAGCTTTTCTGGACTGAAGATGGAATATATTTTGCTCTCATGACCTCAGATACAGGCATTCAGATAGTTAACTTTCTTAGTTTTTGATAAATGCTGGGGGGGGGTAAATAAAATGAACAACCCTACCTCGCCTAGGGACATCTGGCAAGATTTTCCCAAAGAGGTTTCCTAGGAAAAGTCCCTGAAAGGAAGAATTCAAGTACACCTGAGAGCTGCCCCCAGAGAGCGTAGATTGTGGCAAAAAGCTTCCCCAGCATGGGGGCCACGGGCTGTCCATGCAGAGTCAGGGGCTGAAAGACAGGAGCATGGCTAGCCGCAGGAAGATGCTGGATCTCCCGGGAAAGGCTCTCTGAGTGAGGAGTGGGTATCCATCCTGTAGCCTGAGGGCTGTAGGAAACCATAAAAAGGTGAAGCCGGGTATGACATAATCCGATTTGCAATTAAAGTAAAAGCAGAAATTGCTCGGCTTAGGCTGTAAACCCTGTGAATGGGAGCTGCAGAGTGGGTAAGCCAGGTCATATTGGAAGCACATGACAGTAGCGTTTTGGTAGGCAGTTAGCTTCGTTTAGTGGAAGCCAAGCCAGATACTTACTGCAGAGCCAACTATTATTTTAAGGACTAAATGGAAGCTTACATTTCCCAACTGAAAGCCTGTAATACCACCCTCACCAGAATTCTGTGTTTGTTTATTAAATTTGTTTTATTTTTTAAAAAGAGCCCAAATTTGTAAGGTCCCATTAAGCCCTTCCAAAACTATAAATGGAAAGAGAAGCATTTACTTAATTCCAGTGGAGCACATAAAGTCTGCAAGTCCCACACACATTCATTTCCCAGGCCAGGAGCAGTTACTAATGTGGATTGTTTGACATTCTCGGCCCCTGTTTACCAGATGGCACTGAGTCCAGGCTAACGCTTTCCTTAAGCTGCATGGCAATGACAGATCACAGAAGAATAGTAAGATGAGGAAAAGGAAAATCTATTCTACCCTGGAAAGTAGAATACCGGCCCATCAAGGGACCCAAACCTTGAAGAATATCTAAGACACACAGGCCCCAGGAATCATAAAGGGGTTGATTTTATGTACTATTTGACTTGTGCATGCTTTGGCTACTCCCAGGAGTCAAAACAAGGGAAGGTTAGCTGAAGCTGAAAAGTTAGCTGGACTTTTTCTTTCCTAACAAACACTTGGAAAACTCTCCTGTAATCTCTATTGTCAGGGTAGCCTTACAACCCCAGAGAAAGAGAACAAAAAAAATTTTTTAAAGAGCAATATAGTTTGCTTTACATTAAATATATACATTTCTATGAAATAAAAAATGAAGGGATAAAAATGAAAAAAGCAAGTGGGTGAGGCACATGTCTTTAATCCTCACTCTTGGGTGGCAGAGGCAGGTGAATCTCTGTGAGTTTGTAGCCCAGGTGGCCTCCATAATGAGTTTCAGGACACAAGACAGTCAGGAATACAAAGAGAGACCCTGTTTTTAAAAAACATAATAGAAGATAAAAAAGAAACACAGTAAGAAGCATGTTTGATCCATGAAAGATACAGAGTCTTTAGTTTTAGATGGCTCACCTGGAGGTAGGGAAAGCGCTGTGGCACACGCACATCAGAGACTAACTGCGTGGAGCTGGTTCTTTTTCTGCAACCCTTGGTTCTGTACCAAACTAGTGCATCAAATGCCTTTGCTCTCTGAGCCATCGTGACTGTGCAAAGCAGATAAAATCCTAGTACATGTGCTGGACCTGGTGACAGAGTCTTGAAAGCACAGCAACTCCAAAGGCTGAGGCAGGAGGATCACAAGTTCCAGGACTGCCTGGCTGACAGAGTTCAAGGACAGTTTAGGAGACTTGGTGAGACTTAGGCTTAAAATAAGAAGTGAGAAAGCTGTCACTCAGTGGCAGAGTGCCTGCTTAGCAAACACAAGGCCCTGGCTTAATCACAAGTACGTGTGTGTGTGTGTGTGTGTGTGTGTGTGTGTGGTAAGTATCATTAATCTAATTACTAACTTAAATAGTAACCTTTAGTATATGAAGTGTTATATGAAATAGTCTTTGTGATAGATGTGTTTTTAAAATAATGGCCAATAAGTAAAGTTGTAGAAGAATACAAATGGCGGCTGGAGAGATGTCTCGGCACTTACGAGCACTTGCTGCTGTTGCAGAGGACCCAAGTTCCATTCCCAGCACCCAGCTGGTGGTTCACAACCACCTGTGCCTCCAGTTCCCGAGAATCTGTTCTCTGAGGTCACCTAGGTATGCAGGTCCCCATGGCTGCTCATGCATACACGTACACACAGAGTAAAAGGAAGCATTTTTCAAAAAGAATACAAATGACCATGAATTTGTCTTGTTTTCTTGGGCAACCTACAAATAGCCAGAGGATTCAAAATACAAGATGAAATCGTTCTTAACACCGCAGCTTGGACTTAAGAACATCTGGTGTGGACAGGTGTGTGGAGAAAGCAGGCGTACTGTTCTGTGTGCTCCAGTCGTTCAGGAGAAGCTCCTAGAAATACACATAACAAGCCTTGGGAACCTCATTTTAACGGCCAACCCCCAAACCCCTCCTTTAGTCCTCAGGCTTTATGTATAATACGTGGACTCATGTTCCGGGACCTCAGAACTGACTAAGAAATGGTCCTTTAGATGCGCTTATTCGAATCACACTGGAGAAGCGCAGACTCTGAGTCGAACGCGCTTGCCGAACCTGTAAAAAGCGTGAGCCCCAGAGACGCAGACACATGATGGAAGAAGGCCAGAGAAAGACAGAGATAGAGGCGGTGTGTCCCGTACATGACCGCTGACATGCGAATCTGATAGTTATGTTCATCTGCAAGAAACCCTCAGGAAATTGGGCCTGTTAATGTTATCTTGAGGATGGGAAAAGGGCTCCTTGGCAAAGTGCCGGCCGTGTAACTGTAAGGACCTGAGCTGAGATCCCTAGTTCCCACATAAAAGGGTGGTTGTGGCACTATGTGCCTGTGATCTCAGCACTGAGGAGGCGGAGCCAAGTGGATCCCATGAGCTCATTGGTCAGCCAGCCTAGTCAAATTAGTGAGTTCCAAGTTTCATCCGGACCCAGTCCCAAAAATTAATACACAGTACAACTGAGGAAGACACCAATAACGACCTCTCACCTCCAGATAAATACATGTGCGCATGGCGCATGTACACACACACACACTCACACACACACAATCATCTCAAGGTGAGAACAAGAGGCTCATGAAGGTTATGACAGGCCCAGGAACTTCCACATGATCTTTCTGGAGTCTTTCTCTTCCCTGAGGTTGTATAAGAAGCACATAATTGACTAAGGGTGGGACTCTTGGGGACCCCAGCTGGCTACAATTTGCCTTAGGGGCTCTTCAGTACTACAGCTGCCCAGGTTTTTCAGGAGACTTCCCAGCACCAGTAAACCCATTGATTGGTTCACCAAGCTGGAACTGGATGGGTTGTATCCCACTGCTTTGGTCTGCTGGTGTGCTCTCTGTCTGAGGTAAATAATTATCTCTTTACATCTCCGTAGAAAAAGTGACATGACATGTCTGAACAACACCAAAAATCACCTCAGCGCTGGAAAGTAGGAAGGATCCAAGAAGGGCCTCCCAGAGCCTGCAGAGGGGGTTCATCCACACCGACCTTAACTCTAGCCCTCCAGCATCCTGACAAGAAGCATTCCTGTGAAACCACTCAGTTTTGCTATTTTCTTATGCTTTGCACCGTGAAGATGACATCACACTGAAATCAAGAGCCATCCGAATGGTCATCCACGGTGCCTGGGTAAGTATTCACAGTGGAACAGTACGAAACCAGCAGAAAGAGTGAGGTGCATGTGTACAGATAGACATTGAGCTGCCTGCTCTTGACTAGGGAGCAATGCCTGCTGCTGTAATATAAGTATGGTCTGATGTCCCCGCAAGGATAGATGTATAAATGAACAAAGAAAGCAAAGGCGATGGCCTGTCTCCCTTCCCACCTTACAGACTTGGGTATTGCTTAGCATTTTTCCAATGAGATACTTGCATTACAACAAGTACATTTTTAAGAGGAAAAATGCATTTAATAAAATAAAAAATTAACTAAATGAAGTGTTATCATAAGAATGCCTATGAGTATCAGATTGATATCTTTGTTGCGTCTCCTGTGGGCCAGGTAACATTTCACTGTCCAAATGCTGCTTGACTGACAGCTCAGGCAGGCACTAGACAGACAGCTCAGGCAGGCACTAGACAGACAGCTCAGGCAGGCGCTACCCAGCTCAGGCAGGCCTGGAACTCACCATGCTTTTGCCTCTGGCTCTCAGAGGCTGGGATTGCTAGAGGGTGATGCTGCTACACCTGGCTTCACTGGTTATGTTTTTTTTTTTTTATCTTGACTTTGAATCCAAATATTAAACTAGTGGCAACTCTCTCCTAACACTGATATTTTTGAAGGGGAATCCCAGACTAGATGAGATAAAATGAATTTCCAGAGACCCTCTCTTCTGTCAGGTTTTATGGGTGCTTCCTGTCTCCTTCGATCTATCATCTAACAGGGGCCATGCCAGATTCAACGGCTTTTGCTGTGAGACAATCTGATCCACTGCCCCCTCCCCAGAGCAGGAAAACATAAGATTGCAGATGTTGCTTGCTTACTTCTAGCCGACTTGGGCCCAGGTGGGAAGGTAGTGGTCTCTTTTCACACATTTGCCAGCTTTTCTAATTTAATTCCAGACCTGCAAGTGGTGTCTCTGTCAGCCTAGACCACAGACAGGAATGCTTGGAATCAGCAGTCATTACAGTCGCTTTCTGTCGGGTCCTGCTTTAGCTACTGTAATGGCCCCATGCTCCATTCGATCTCTTGGACCACTATGCGGCAGCCCCTGGGTTAATTGTTACTCATTTTGCTCCTGCCGCTCCCACAGTCTTACTATGTAGGCCTAGATCTATAAACACACTCTAAGACCTCAAGATCCCCCCAAATCTCACAGATGGTCTTTGGTAGGCCCAAGATTAACACAATTTCACAGAAATGGAGTTAGGAATCATGAATTGGTAGCTCACCCAGCTCAACAGCAGGAAGCAAAGGAAGCTCACTTGGGTGAAGGGGGCTCACTAGGGAGGCTTGTTATGGAGGAGTCTGCAGCAGACCAACAGACAGACAGACACAAGGAAGTGTAAGTGACAATGGGCTGAGTATTGTGGTTCTGGGTGACATGACATGCTGAGGACCTGGACCATGAGTGCAGTCAAGAGAGGGCCTGACCCTGATGAGAAGAATATCATCCTAGCCAGTGAGGGTCTCGACTCAGTGTCAGTCTGGACAACAGTGAAACAAGACAAAAAGACAGAGGTCATTGGGTAGGTAAGCAAACATGCCAAACTCTGCAGCCACTACTTACTCATAGTCAACCGCATTGGTTAATTTACCATTAGCTTTACCTATGGGAAGCTTAAAGGTAATCAGCATAGTATGGAACAATCTGTATAAAGATCCTTGATGCGGAATTCCCCTTTGGGTGCTGTGAATACCATTGGTTAGTAAAGAAACTGGCTTGGCCTGATAGGGTAGAACAGAGCTAGGTGGGGAAAACTAAACTGAATGCTGGGGAAAGGAGGTGGAGTCAGGGAGAAGCCATGGAGGCGCTGCCAGAGACAGACACCTTGAAACTTTGTCAGCAGGCCATGTGCCTCATGATAAAATATAAAATAATGGAGATGGATTAATTCTAGATGTAAGAGCTAGATAATAATATGCTTAAGTAATTGGGCAAGCAGTTATTTAAATAATACAGTTTCTGTGTGATTATTTGGGATCTGAGCTGCTGGGCGGCCAGGAAACAAACAAGCAACCTCCTTACAACAAATCCACACAATAGTTTTCTTCTAAAAGTGCGGCTTTTACCTTCCTCATATTTCAAGATGATTTATTCTATGGTGTTTTATTTATTACTTTTCTCTTCCATTGTCCTTCCTTTTCTTCTTTTTCTACTGCTTGCCCTTTTGATAAGTATCTAACTTTCCTAAATATTATTTTTTAATTTTTAAAATTAAAAATAGCTAAGTCAAAAAGTTGCTTGATCAGGAGCAATTTTCCAAGGAATTATATGGTTCACCACCCTTCTAGAGCAGTCCTAGGAAGGTGATCAGATAGTTCCTGACAGGAGCTGAGGAATGGCATTGTCCTGTCCCAAATGTTCCAATGTTGTGAGCCCTGTCTTTAAGAAACACACAGTAAACCAGGTGGTGCTGGTGCAAGCCTTTAATCCAGCACTTGGGAGGCAGAGGCAGGTGGAGATCTCTGTGCGTTTGAGGCCAGACTGGACTACAGAGTGAGTTCCAGGACAGCCAGGGTCACACAGAGAAACCCTCTCTCAAGAAACCTAAAAAAAAAAAAATTAAAAATTAAAAAGGAAACACACTATCTAGTATGCCTCTGTCGTCCTTTATTCGTTTTGTATGTGGTACCCAACATTTTGCTTACTTGTTTGTTTTTCAGTTGGATTCTCATTCTGTAACCCATGATATGTGTCCTGAAATTCACTATTGTAACCGATTGACCTCAACAGCAGCCCTTCCGCCTCAGCCTCTCTCGTACCAGCATTACTGACATGGCCCACCATTCCAGATTCCGTAGCGCTCTTATAGTAAATCTGCAGAGTAGCCATTGTCCTTAGAGACAAAGAAACTGAAAACCAGGGAACTCACAATGGCCTCAGATCACACTGCAAGGATGCAGGAAACACAAACTTTGAAGTAGACTCTCATGGCTCCCCGGTCTCAGTAATTCCTGTCATACATGGAAATCTCCATTTGACCTGTGGATGCATGTGTCTCCATGTGAGCAACTCAAGCTCTGCAGTCTTTCTGTGCCATACATGTCTGACCTCTGCCTTAACAAGCAGACACTGAGAAGCATGAGGTGGAAAAATCGACTTCAACTAGAGAACAAAACCAAAAAACCAATCAAGAGAGTGAACCTGTATAAATCAAACAATATATGATATACACTACAAATATCTTCAGGAATACAATGCATATGCTGTCTCTAGTATGGAAATTCTTAGAAAAACACAAATTCTTTGTTTCCCAAATAAAATTCTCTTTATCTCAACCAGAACCTAAAAATGCCAAAGATCAGACACTCACTAAAGAACTAAAGATCCTACTGTGTTCCTATGATGAGCCCTTTGCACATATGATCAGTTTACAGGTGATGCTGGATAGAATTTCTGACAGGTATTTTCAAATATAAAATCTGTTTGTTTTGCTTTCTTACTTGTGACATTCATGACTGGACTTTAATCTCTTGTCTTGGGTCTTCCATACATTTGAAATGAATACCATACTTTATTTGGGGCTTCTGTAATAGGAGCAACAAGTCTGCAGTTGGGCATGCTGCAGATAAAAAGCCCTCACGAACGGTTGGAAAGAGAGCTCAAGGGTTTAGAGCGCTTGCTGCTCTTGCAGAGAACCTGCATTTGGTTTAGAGCACTTGTGGGTTAGGTACACATGTCTGTAACTCCAGTTTCAGGGACTCTAATGGCCTTTTCTGGTCTCCTCAGGCATACACATGGTACACACACATGCCTGCAGACAAGATACTCACACATTTAAAATAAAAATAAGCTTTTTTTTTAAGAGCATGAAAACTTCAAGAACTTTCTAATGTCATAAAAACATAGACAGCAGCAAGATTTCTGGAGCTATTGGTGGGGCCTGGCTGGCTGGCTGGCTTACGCTGGAGTCTGATGCTCATCCTATGTGAACAACACTACATGATTGACGGAGGGAAATGCAATCTTTTTGATCAAGCAGAGTTCCATATAACAGAAAGACGATGAGCGAGTGACTGTCTGAGGAGTAAAGTGTGGTTGGGGGAGTTGTCAATACATTAATTAAACAGTGACTAGCGTCAACTCGCTGGAAACTAGCAGAAAATAAATGTGCCTCGAGGACCAGCTCAGCGTGGAGAGTGTTAGGTGGATATGAATCTGGGAAGCGAGAAAAGTACCGTGCAATCCCAGCCGATGAAATGGAACTGGATCAAGGCCCCCATTCAGGCATTGCACCAAGGAATACATGGATTTCACCACAACACTTTAATCAGGATGATGAAGTTTGTTATTCTAAAATGAATGATTTGTTTTCCTGACGACCAAGCTATCTTTCCATCTTGGTGGGGTTCTGTGCAGTGGCAAAGGGTTAAAGAATCATTAGCCTTGTAGTCTCACTTTGTCTCTAGAGCACTCTGAACAAGGCACAGCAATGTCTCAGGCCCCAGAGGAAATAGGGGATCATATGACCAAACCTACACATCTCTGCTGGGCACCAGAGTGGTTGCTGTTTACGCTTGTCCAGGGAGAACTGGGGCACACATATTTATAGGTCACCGCCTGTGGCACGTCAGCATGCCAGCACCCCCACTGCAGCCCACGTACCGTTTTCACTCACTTCAGCTGGCATGAGTAAAATATTGCAGCAATTATAAAACTCAAGATATCGGGCAAGAGAATTTTAGGAATGACTGCGGCAAATTGCTTCCATTTTTCAGCTCACAGGGGAAGAAAGGCAGCAACAGAGAGAGGTCCGAGGGAAAGCAAACGAGTCTGCCTAGCATGGGCTGCACAGTCTACATACGTACATATATAAATATATTAAGCTGCTCTTTTATGCCTTGGAGAGAAAAGGGCTGCAATCAGCCATTCAGGGATGATCAAATAGATTAAAGCGAACATTGTAGGCGTCTCCAAGGAGCCTGCAATAACATCTTTATTCTTGCTCAGCTACCTTCTACTCCACACTGTGTGAGGGAATATATTTTATTAAAAACATTTCTTTTACCTGGAGGTCCTGTCAACTAACTAACAGAACAAAAAGAAAAAAGGGAAGAAAAGACTGAGCGTGTTCTTTGTGCACATGCACAAAAAAATAAAGTTAGCTGAGAAAACATTATTTCTTTAATAGAGAGAAAGAGGAAATGAGTGGAAATTGAGCCTTTCTCTCGTGAGGTGTCCAACTTGAATTCTTTTTTGGCAAAGGACCTTCCCTTTGAATCCAGAGGGCTGTTCATCAACAATGCACTTTGTGCTAGAAAAAGGCGTTCATCCTTTACGGTCCTTTAGGGGTGCAGGCAGACTCTTGTTTGGAAATGTCCTCATCATTACAACAATGACATTGTTTGCTCGTACTCTTTTCGGCGTAGCACACATTTTGGAGTGCATCTTCTTGACGAGAGAGAATACAATGTCACCTAACTTCATACAATGCTTTCTGGCATTTGCATTATAGCTGCCAAGTTTTAAATGCCGGCAGATTTTCTACAGCCTCACTGCAACCTCAGCCTGAGAAACAACGGACAGATGAGATCGTTCTGTGTGTAAAGGTAGGTTGGCACCAAACCTGGTGACCTGAGTTCAATACTGTGGACCCACATGTTGGGAGGATAGAACTGACTCCTCCTACATGTTGTCCTCTAACCTCTGCACACATGTTACATGTGTTCACATATGCACATACATACACATGCTCAAACAACAAAATCAAAAGAAATGGGAAGACAATTTAATATATATAGAAGATGATAGATAGATAGATGATAGATAGATATAGATAGATAGATGATGGATAGATAGATGATAGAGATGATAGAGAGATAGAT